>SNQJ01S0053996.1:12953-32262 GCA_010110895.2 Picea sitchensis
AAAAAACAAAACCCAAATGTGCATTTTAGTGAAGTAAGACAATTTTGTCTAGTTTCACTGAAATGCATACCCAACTTTCATTAAAATGCCAAATTGAATCATTCAATTTGGAGAGTGTATGTTTACCTATAACAAACCTTACTACAATTAAATATTTTTAATTTGATATGTAAAAATTTATGTCGTGCAAAAATACTCCAAATCTAGTTTTTTCATTGGGTAAAAGTTATGGTTGAGTACCCCAAAGAAATGCACACCGTGACCTATAGTTAACGGTGAATGAACTCATAAATATTCCAACTAGGAAATACTAAAATTTTATACATCTCATACTAAGTTGTCTAAAAAAAATATTCTACAATGAAATTCAGTTATGTCAAAATAACACTTAATATTATTTGTCAATTTTCATAGTTAGTACAAAAATGCACTCTAGGACCAAACCATGTACACCCCAAGTATGAAATTTGGACTGAGACATAATTACAAAATTCCTACATACCTATTTTTCCCACTTGTACCAAACTTTGACAAAATGCACGCCAAAGCAAAATTTTGCATCTTGAAGGGATTTAGAAGAAAAATTTAAAGATTAATTAAAAATATGAAAATTTACAAATATGGATGATTATAAAATACAATCTCTCCAATTTCAATAATTCAAATTGTCCAAGAAATGAAGTTTGAGTGCATTTTAGTGAAGAAATGCAATTTTAGCTAGCTTCACTGAAATGCACACCTAACCTTTATTACAACGTCAAATTGAATGATTCAACTTGGAYAGTGTGTGTTTACTCATTAAAAACCTTACTAAAATTCCATATTTTTAATTTGACACATAAAAAATTATSTAAGTGCAAAAATACTTTYGAATTTGATTTTTTTTCATAAGGTAAAAGTGAGGGTTGAATGCCTCAAAGAAATGCCATATTTTCTATGAGTTAGAGTTGGYGCTCCTATTTGTGAGAACGAATGATGTAGACTTAGTAAAATGTTGACTTGATTTTTTAATTGAGGATATCCATGAGTTGTAGGTTGTTGTGGAGCCAATGAGATAATATCTATTATTTTATAATCATAATATACAAAGAATTCTCTTTCTAGTAAGAAATATTCTATAAATTTATAGAAATATTGTACAAAAAATAGATACTACTCTAGACAAGTTTATATGAAAGGTTATGAATGTTAATATTTATAAACATTTTACAAATTATATCCTTTCAAAGAAAGCCATAAAAATTGTCTAGATAGAAAAAAATCACATCGTAACAAGTAATATATACTATGAACCCTCGGATGGGGTGCCACTTGTACACCATGCAATAAATTGGCATGATGAGGAACGCCACCCCCATCCTCATATTCCTCTCACTGATGCGCGACATTAACACAAGGCTCTTCAGTGCAGGTCTTGGCTTCATGGGAAATTTAATTTTTTGGTTCGTGCTGGTGATGAATTTCATTCGAGAAGGTACCATGGAGGTGATTTTTGTCAAATCGAGTTTAATGGCTACCTTACTGGCTCAGGTATGTATTATCTCCTTGCACTTGTATGTGGTTTCTTTTATGTATCCTTTCCTTGCCTTGTTCGTTGGTATTTCTCCTTCCCTGGTGTCTCTCTGGCGTACTCGGCTCCTTGTTGTAGGGATTTTGTACCCTGCAGGATTGAGCTCCCTTAGGTTCTACCAGTGCCTAAGATAGGAACAGAGACATACAATAAGGATTTTCCTAGATCTGATTCATACATGAACCTCCCAAAGATCAAAGAAATCATGCATGGATTGACAACAGATCTAATAGTATATCATCAAACATAATTATACTAATTCTCTACCAATGAATACATACACTTATATGAACAATTGGATAGAGGTAAACATCCAGTATGTCTTCTATTAATCAAAGAAGCAATATTACAACCTACAAAGATGTAGACTAAAGAGATGGCCTCCTTCCAATATCCTTGCCCAAGTCTTGTAACCAAATCACCAGAGTAACTTTGCTAGCTCTTTCCTCCTACTTTTTCCATGGGAAATGGATTTGTTATTACAGGGATTTAGGGATAATTCCATATATTTATTACGATAACATTATTGGGCTCATAATGGAATCCTTCTCGAGGCTAAACCCCGAGAGTGGGAAGTCTCATCCATTGAAACCAAATCCAAAAATGGGAGTTTCTAGACCCACTCGCTCCCTAGACACATAGAAAGAGCAACCGGTGGCTCCTTGTCAAGCCATAGGTTGCAGAAATCCTTTTTTGGCCACTCCTTTAATGAAGGAAGGGGGTGATCGGGAAGAAACATAGATGAAAACCTAGGGAAAAATTGATAGGTTTTAAAGGTTAAAATGAGGGGTTTCTAGGGGATAATGACCTAGTGATTAGGTGATATTTAGGTGATAATGACCTAATGATTAGGTGGCCAATAACTTTATAACACTCTTGGTTCAACTTTTCCCCTCTATCTAGCTCTCAAGATTCATCTTTTTCGTCATGCCTAGGGAGTGTGGGAGACTCAGGCTTAGTCCAAAATACTACTGCTACCATGTTAATCGTCATTTTATCACTCTCCCCTCCTTGAATGCCCAAATTTCCCATGATTTGTCTTCTCTTCCTGCTTCACCCTCTGTTGAATTACCTCCCATTACACATGTTCGAGAAGAATATGCATGGGGTCTGGTTCTTGTTGAGGAGGAATTTCCCTCAACTGTTTCATGGGTTACTATCGAGCCCTTTGTGGTGCCTCATGTGGATATTCAAATTTTTTAGGTCACTACAACTCTGGATGGCGGAAATATTCTAGTTTAGTCGTTAGAAGAGTGATGGAGTTGCATTGTTATAGAGGAGGTGGCTCCAATGGGCATTGAAGAAGTAGCTCTCTCTGTTGCATTTCAGGATACCATGATTTCACTGGAAGAGCCTGCGCAATTTGAAGTGGCTCCCCTGCATGGCTTCTCAATAGACCAAGTACAACAAATATTTGGTACGCGTCGGGATATTGTTGATCAACTTTTTTGACAAGAATTCTTCAGTCACATCTTGGATGCAGTCTTCGATTCTTTTTCAAGTGAGCATGTCAACCGGTGTTGCCCCACTTATTGTCAACCCTTCATCACCAATTTGGCTTGGCATCAACCTCCCCTTGGAAATGTGATCAGTAAAACTTCTGGTGTATGAATTTCTTCTTGTTTCTGCTTTTAATTTTTTCTCTATTATGGTAAGCAATGGTCTCTATAGGATTTCAAGCCATTTTTATAATATCTATGGTTACTTGAACATTTTAGTTTCAGCAACTAGAATAGTACTGAACATCTTTAATCTAGACCTAGCTCTGGTTCTGGTTTCCAATTTTGGTAGACCATACACCAGGTCCTCCAACATATGTATGGTTTCCAAATTTTTGAGGTAATATCAATATTTTATTTACTATACACACACACACTATGAACAAATGAAGAGATGATTAATCATCCTCATAATCATCATTATTATCTTCCTCTTCCTCATCCTCTTCTTGTTTAATTGAAGAACAATAATCTATGTCATTATATAGACTAGTTGGCTCATTTCTTTCAACTTCATTAAGAGACAAATATTCTCAAGAGAAAGGATTAGGAGAATCACATCTATTATGATTCTTGTGGGGTAGTGACTTCTTCTTCTTCTTCCTCCTCCTTAGAGGAGTTTTCTATTCATTTTCTCTTCTATTTAGAGGATTGTTGCTTAGATGACATAGTTATGTAATTACTAATAGGTGATAAAAAAATATTAGTACATCAAAAAAAATAGTTCATTCTATGAGAAAATTGTTAAACTAGAAATAATAACAAAGAAAAAAAAATGAACAAAGTAGTTACCAACTGGAAACAAATTAAATCTAGAGGAAAATTAAAGGTTCTCCCAAAATAGAAAAAAATGGAATGAATGACCACCATAATAGTTATTTAATGAAATTTGGAATCTTGAAATGCTTAACTTACATTAAAACCACCATTGTTGGGTTATAAATTCTTGTTGGCTAACTCGTGTTGAAACTAATTGGGTTAAAGATATCGACTATTTGAATCATATTGATATAGATTGTAACTCCTACTATTTTCATATATAATGTTATCTCCAATTATTAAATAAGGATATTGTTATTGTGGATTCATTTGCAAAATCCTTTTTGGTTTCCTAGTGTTAGGGGAATAGTTGAAATGTTTTCTCAATTTATCTCTTGTAGTGTGCATAGATCCTAGTTTGTAGGATCTTGAGATATTTCCTCTCCTTAGTATGTGAATGTAGTTTTCCTCTCGTAAATTGTTTAAGATTCTCATTTTCTTAATAAAAAATAGTTTGAGTTTGAGTAATATCTTTGTGTGTGTATGAACTAGAGTCATGAGTCAGATTTCCCACTTTGTTGGGAAATACCACATCATTACTATAAAATAAGTGTGAGTGTTGCTATGATTTTTTTGTGGATGATGTTGTATCTGAGAGTTTTCACCAATGAGCATGCTACCTATTGAGTATGTGTTGAGGTGATTTTTCTCAGAATTGTAAGATCATGGTTTCCATGGCTACTAACCATGGCCTTTTCATGTAGACAATTGTGATTTTCAAACTTTGATTAGCATAGTGTGTCTTATTCCTCCAATTAGTGGGTGTGGCTCCTTCTTTTCCGTCAAGCCCTCACATCGGTTGTACACCTCAATTCGACCCTCACTTTTTTATTTGCGGCCATACACTTCAATTAGGTATTTAAAGAGTAATTTCAAGATCGTACGACTTGAAAACAACATGAAAAATCCAAATTCATGGCCATAATATTTAATCCCCCCCAGCACTCTGAAACACCCAATATGTGATCATACACTTAAATCCTGGTTTGTACTCTCAAAATTTGGTCTTCAATGCTCAGATCACGGCTTGTTTTGCTAGTCCATACCTATAACCCTCATTACAAGGCCTTTTTTTTCAAATTACGACCTGTAACCCTCATTACAGTTACTACATGACCTCAAACCCTATGCCCATGTTGTATGTGTCCCATCTCCACTTGGAACCTTTGGTTCACATAGTATGCACCCCAACTCGACCTCAACCATCTAGAAGGTGACTTGTTCATTTAGATGACAATTATAACACTATGAATACTCCCTAAGATGGCCTCCTTTGATCTTCATCCTTTGCAATTTGTAGATTGATGTTTATCACATCCTTTGATAGGAGTGTATTTGGGTCACTACAAAAGGAGTTCACATTGTTTAAGCACATGGACATTTCTAATCACTATAGAGGAACACATCCCTCCTTTGTCGAACAATTCATATTTGTTGTCATGTTTTTTCTCATTGTGAGGTCATTGTGAGGAGAGCATTGCAAATATTCCACCGACCATTCCACATGGAGTTAGAAACATTGTTACCAACATAAGAAGAAATCTCCATAGTTCTCACTTTTTATAGGTCTCATTTAGTGGCTATTTTTACCTCCATTTCAAAAAGTAGTGGCACCCTTTTATAGGCATTTTTTGACATTTTTAAACTACTTATCTATAATGTATCAACAATTTTTTTCAAATGGATTATTTTTAATTGTTTTCATTTTTTTCTAAAATGTTTCTTTATTTTTTTTGGAGTGGTTATTTTTATTATTTTTCCAAAAAAATGGATGTTAAAAACAAAAACATAGCATTTGTAGTTTTTAATAATATTAAAAAAGTTATATGCCATACATTTTAAATACAATGTAAAATATTATTTTAAGCATTTTTTAACATTTACTTCATTACATAGCCAATAATTGTAGTTTCAAACAACACTATTTTTAATCATTTAGAAAAAATATATACATTTAAAAGGTAGGTATAATAATAATAAAAATACACATTTTGGAAGTTTTTGGCTTAAGATGACGTGCCAAATAAAACATTTTTGAGGGCAAAATTGAATTAAAAAATAAAAAATTAATTAACCAATATTTATAAATTTTTATAGATTTCATGTATAAAAATAATAATATTTAATGTTATTTCCAACTAAAAATTTATGTAAAAATAAAAATAAAAAATAACCATGTGATATGGTAACTAACATATGTGATATGGTAACTAACATATTAAAAAGATTTATTACAAAACAACAATACATATATAGTATATTTATACATGTGTAAATCTCAAAATCAAAACATTATCACAATAACTTATCAATAATTTCTAAAATGGAAAGTTATTTTCAAGTACATCTCTTGTTATTTCTTGGACGACATTATGTACTTCCATTTAATCAAATTTTCCCTTTGGAAATCTTTTACATGTGCATGTTCCCAAACAATCATTTCAGTGGTGGGGGTTGTGGTTTTTTGAAAAAATTCCATGTACTAAAATAACTTTTCCTCAAATCAAGTCCTTATATTTCATCAACCAAGTCTTCATATTTCATCTAGATTTAATAGCATTAATTGTTTGTTGAATAAAATCTACCCTCTTCAAAAAGTCTATTCACGGGAATACATACGAGGTGGTTCAAAATAAGACTCCGCGCTAATACGCAGAATCGACTACGAACATTAAGCAATAAACCAATAGACTCCAAGCGGTAACTAGGTATCGGTGTAAATTAAGTGTCGTTTAGATTCACATTTAAAATAAGGTGAAGCGTTTAGATTTACATACTTCATTTTCTAATCATATACTCTATTGTTAATTACATAAATGTGTCAATCAATTGTATAAGATAGTAAATTTTTAATCAGATTAAATAAATGTGAAAAAATAAATACAGAAACATAGACCTTTATAAAAGCAAGTAAGTTAATATTTCAAATCAGAACTCTTCATTTAGTATGACGACCAAAAATATTTACGCCGAAAGGCGTATACCTATTGATAATGGGTAGAATTAATCACCTTTTAATCATAAATTTCAATTTTAGGGTTGGCAATTGAAGATTAAAAAATTACTTTTTTACATTTACTAAATCAGATTAAAAAATTACTTGCTGCAGATTGCCACGTTCAGTGATTAAGAGATAATCTATTAAGCTGACCACAATTTACTAAATTATTATTACTGGACGCATACGTATGGCCGCGTGGGTGTTGGATGCCAATTTAAAAGTTTTCATTTTTTTTACCACACTGCGGATGTTTATGGCCGCGTGGATATGAAGTGAAGCGTTTCCAGTGCGGTGGCCGCGTGGGTGTTGGATGCCAATTTAAAAGTTTTCATTTTTTTTGATGTTTATGGCCGCGTGGATATGAAGTGAAGCGTTTCCAGTGCGGATGTTTATGGTCACGTGGATGAATGATCCACCATGATTGAATTATGGTTGGGATGAGAAGCCTTTCAAATATGGTACATCGTTTATTTTGTAAATGAAAGCGTTTATTTTATAAATGAAATAGACCAAAAAAATTAGGATTTGTTTTGTAAATGAAATAGGATAAAAAAGAATTATGGTTTGTTTTGTAAATGAAATAAAAAAAAAATTAAGGTTTATTTTGTAAATAAAATAAGCAATAAAAAAAATTAGTTAAGATTTGTTTGCAAATAAAATATGCCTTTCTGGGTTGATCAGCCACAATTATGTGGCTGTGCTAGTCTATCTACATTTGATCTTGTCCATAAAAACCACATTAAAAATTAAAAACATATTAAATGTGCCCATTACCAATAAGTATAAACCTTTCGACCTAATTATAAAGACCGATCGACTAGATGGTATAAGAACACTTTATCTGAAGTTCATAGTGGACTTTCCATAAATGATAACTTAATATAGATGGTGAGGGAGGCGAGGTTCGATCGCAGCCTTCAATGGGACCGCTTTATGCATTATAATGCCACGCTCTTTACTCATATCTACTCCTTCAACTCCCTGTGGAACGGTCCAGTTGAAACTCTGCACCAGTCTCCCCACAGTGAGCTGAAGCATGCGCATGGCCACCCGCATGCCCGGGCAGGCCCTCCTACCATACCCAAATGGTATATATTTACAGTCATGGCCATTCACGTCTGGGCTGGCACTTTTCATAAACCTTTCCGGCTCGAAATCCAGGGGACGTTCCCAAATAGCGGGGTCTCTGTGGATACTCCACGCGTTCAACAAAAGCTCTGTGCCACCTGCAACATAATACCCTCCAACTGTGCACGACGCCGCTGCCATGTGAGGAAGGAGCAGTGGCACCGCTGGATAAAGACGAAGAGTCTCTTTCACGATCGCTTCCAAATACTTCAAGTTGGGGAGATCCGATTCATCTAACATGCGCTCTCTTCCAACAACGGCGTCCAGTTCTTCCTGTGCCTTCTTCAGCACTTCCGGGCATTGCAGCAGCGATGTCATTGCCCATTCCGCTGTGTTGGCCGACGTATCCGTTCCAGCGGTTATCAAGCTCTGCAAAATAAAAGACATAAAAATTACATGCTTGCCAAAATCTTTCCCACTTTGACAGAGGGTAAAACAGGCTCCCAAATCAAGAGAGAAGTAGCTAAAATTGCCTTTAATATCACACTCAAATTGAAAGGAAAGGCGACACGTACGACAATGGTGGCCTTGACGATGGTATCGTTATCTTGAGCTTTATCCACTAAACGTATGAGCACGTCCATCAGACTGTCATCACTCTCCTTCATACAAAGACGGTACTTATCTGTCACTCTCTGCAAAATCTCATCCCTGCGCCTGCTGAACATTTTCATTTCCCTTTCGCAGCCCTGGAGATCTAGCCATCCAAGAAATGGAATATAATCCCTCACAATAAATGCTCCCAGCAGCTGCACATGGGTGTTGATCATCTCCTTAACCTCTTCGACCTCTCCGGCGCTGCCTATGTAGCTTTTGTCGGGTAGGATTGATCGTACAATAGTACCAAATATGAGATCAACCATCATCGATCTCACGTTCACAACAGCTGAACCCTCGTCTCTAATTCCCATCTGCGTGCAGCTCTGGAACAGGCCACGCACCAACTTGGACACCTCCTCCTTTCGAATATGTTGAGACGACTCCACCCTGGAAGGGCATAGAAGCTGCGATGTGCAGATCCGGCGAAGGTTTCGACACCGCTGATCATATGGATCGAGGCCGAGCATCTTGCAATCATAGCCCATATGCTCAGCTGCCGCGGAGCATGGCCTGGAGGCAAAGTTCATGTCGTGGGTAGAGAGACACTCCCTCGCTAACTCCCAGGAACTTACTACCAAGATCATGCGAGCGCCGAGTTTGAGGAGCATGATATGGCCATAGCGCTGAGCGAGATCGCAAAGCGTTTGATGAAGAGGTCGATTTGTGTACAGCAGATGGATATGCCCAATAATTGGCCAGGCGAGAGGCCCTGGAGGCTTGCAGCTACGCTTATGGGAAGATAACCATTTAACGCAGTGAAATATTAAAAGCAGAGTGATGCCGGCAAAGGCCAAATCAACAATGGCCGTCATCAGACCACCTTCAATTAAACTGGGTATTCTTCCCATTCGAACGGCAGACTGCAGAAACGAGGAAGATAATATCGATGGATGGTGGGGATCTCGTAGTTACACAGAAAAAACACAAGACACACTCATGGCATACTGAGATTTACAATACAAGATGCAGATGCCACTATCTTACTCCTACTGAGATTTACAACACAAGTTTTACTTGCCACTATCAAGTTCTGCTATCATACGCAAAGCAATCTGGTAGATGCCGCTATCATAGAAGTCGTATCAAAATCATATTCTAAAGCACATTACTAAATTGTATTTATACTAGCACAGCCACATAATTGTGGCTGATGAACGCCGAAAGGCATATCTCATCTGCAAATAAACCTTAATTCTTTTTTGCCCTATATTATTTACAATCAAACTTTAATTAACGTATTAAAGTACAAACAAACCCTATTTTTTTTGCATAAATCTTAATTACCGTTTTAAAATGAAATAATATAAAAAACTCAGCTGCCACATAATCCATGCAAATATGCAAATGGTCAGGTAGTCTCGCATTGCACAGAATTTACCAGGAAGGACAGAACGACATCAAGAATTACTGAAAAAGTGATAGTAAAAAAAAGATTAATCTACAAGCTATGAGTGGCAGCTGGGCCATTGATTAAAAAAAACCTAATACATTTTGAAAGCTCAATTTCAGGATAAACAGTTTGATTGCAACAAATTATGCGATCATCACAAGTCCTTGAACATTCGTCTAAATATGAACATGATCTACGCGAACTCCCAAGGTTTCTTTTCATTACAGGGTATTCTGAATCCGATTCTTCCAACTGTGGAGTTTTATGAAGAAATTCTTGTAATGCAACTTTTGCATTTTGATCAGAGTTGGCTTTTATTTTTTCTCTGTGGGTTGAATGGTTTTGCATATTTTCTATAGATGGTGAAAGTAATTGATAGTTTTCAGCGCTTTATCTCCACCGTATGTTTACCATGCAAACACAAATATCCAATTTTTTTTTTATTAAAAGTGTAAAAAGTACCATTGATGTCTCAAACCCTAGATGTTTTGAAAATAAAAAACGTACCCCAACAATGATTTTAACATTGATTGATTTTTTTTAAAGTGTAAAGAGTACTCTTGATGTCTCGAAACCCTAGATGTTTTGCAAATAAAAAACGTACCGTAGCAATAATTTGAGGATTGAAAATAAGTCTTACCATACACCCAAGAAGGCTGCAATAGCGAGCCACCAGAGATACGCAAGCGATAGATGAAGAACTATGATCCAACCAAAGGTGAGCGATCCCGCAATCGGACTATCAAAGGTTCATCAATCCAAACGATCTAGTCTAATCCAGTGACATGCCACCGATCGAGAAACAGCACTATCTAAGGTTTAGAAATCCAGAAAATAAATCCAGGGTAGTGACAAATTTGAAATGCAGAGGGATTAGGGAATTTCGTAAACAAAGATCTATGCAGCAAAGTGTAGAAGTGAAACCGCTATTCGATGGAGTGGAGATAAACCGCGAGCTGAGGGAGTGGAAATGTCATTGTAGAGCGCACCATCCAAAGGAAGCCCACATGACACTTGGCCATGTCGATCGTAGGTAAAAGTATTAAATGCAGTAAAAGAACTTAATTGCAATAAAAAAACGTGGCCTGTGTATCATAAATTAAAATTGCAATATAAATTTAGACTGGCTCAGGTATATGAGGCGTCCGTTTCCCATAAATTTAAACGTGTCCCTCGTAAAATTTAATCTGCATCCAAGCATGGCGTATATCATAAATAATTTCAAAACGCCTCAGGTATATGAGGCGCTCGTCTCTCATAAATTTAAAACGTGTCTCTCGTAAATTTAAACGTGGCACTGTGTTTCATTAATATTGTAAAAAGGTTAATTATCTAAACGTGGCGTGGCATATAGTGTTATAGTAATTTTTTAATATGATTAGGTAAATGTTAAAAAGTAAACAGGGTAACCGATCCATTCAAAAATACAATAAAGTTATGAAGAGTAAATCACATTCATTGATTTAGAAGGACGACTAAGAATATGCCAGCATCTTCAATTTTTAGCCATCAGATTATAATCTTAGATTAAAAGGTAATTAATTGTGCCCATTATCAATAGGTATACGCCTTTCGGCGTAACTTTCGGCGTAAAAATAGTTGTCATCGTACGAAAGCAATCTGGTAGATGCCGGTGTCATACAAGTTGAATCAAAATCATATTCTAAAACATTGTATTAAGTTGTATTTATAAAATGTTATAATAATGTTTTCTAGCATTTCATTTTGGGGTTGGATAGGTGTTTTAGGAAATGNCATGATATATCATAATATAAACACGATATATATTATTATGATAGATATCATAGAATTTGAAAAAATTTCAAATCAAATAACGCATATCCTAACCCATCTAACATATAAAAAGGATAAAAACGATTTTAATTTATTACATTGGAATTTTTAAAGAAGATTTTAATAACATCCTATATATCTTTTAGATAGTCTTATCTCCAACATTTATAGTAAAGACAGACAGTGCCACATCTTATCGCATCGACGAGAAGGTTCGAGCTCATTAGAGACGTCCACTCTCACAAGTTATTTCCCCTTATTTTTGCAATAATAGCTATTAGAGTCACTCACATGTGAAATTAACATCAATATTGGAAAAAAAGGTAAGAATAATGTACACGTGGAAAACAAATGTAGCATACGAGGATGGTGGAAGTGACTAATCGTTTCATTACATGGTGGAAAATGAATGTAGCATATGAGGACGATAAGATTCTGTCATTAATCGTTTCATTACAAAAATTAATGTCAATGTGTAGAATATGATGAAGATACATATCGTCCATTTTGGAGAGTACTTTGGATCCTCGACCCTGTTACGATACTTTAGGCGGTACATATTAGCATTTAGAACAATGAAGAAACATGAAGGACAACCCCAACCCCACATGTGAGGGGTGGCCTTGTCAGAAAAAAACACTCTGGCAACAGGATCACTGTTTTTGGTTACAGTTCATACAGGCTCAAGTTTCCACTGGCACAAGAGTCATTGTATTAGTTTCAGAACACAAAAACACTCTGGCAACAGGATCACTGTTTTGGTTACAGATCACACAGGCTCCAATTTCCACTGGCATATGGGTCACTGTATTAGTTACAGAACACTCGACCCTCCAATATTTTGTTAGAGAAATCTTGGAACTGTTATAAGAAAGGCTGTCTTCCACGCATTTCATAAGAGGTCGAGTGATGCACTCTGCATTCCGCTTGATGAACATCCAGATCACTTGCTGTTTTTTTTTTACTGTTTTGTGTGACAGTGCGTGCTGCCCACAATAGATACAGGCCATGGTTTGCAGGCATTAATATGCTATCTTGTATGATTTTTATCTGACTGTTTTGTGTGACTATGCATGCCACCCACAGTGGTCACAGGTCACGGTTTGCTGGCATATATATGCTACTTTGTAAAATTTTTATATACTTATGAATATAAAAGTGAAACTTTCTCCCGTGGAAAAGAGGAGTGGCCTTGTCTGGCACCATCAAAGTACCCTCACAAGGTCTCATAATCCAATGTTGCATTATGGGTACTCAAGTTTTTCTGTGGTTAGGCTCACATTTGAATTCCACTATTCATTTTTCAATCTATCCAACAATCACTTCCACATGTATTTCTTATCTTGAAAAATGCTAATATTTCGAGCCCACTAGATGTAGTATACAAAATGACAAGGGAACGAATTGGACCTAAAGAACGAAGCATCCATCAACCATTACTGAACACAGAGATCCATACTAACATGGTTCCAATAAGTTTTAGGATTGAAAATCTTAGTTGTGAGGCCCCATACTTGAGTCGAAAAAGGACAGGAAATACTGAGGTGGGTAATTGTTTCTTCTTCTTGTCTGCACAATGCATATCTACTAGGCCCTATCCATCTTCTCTTGTGTCCATTGTCCCAGGTTAGAAATTTATTTTTAAGATCTAACCATAGAACAATTTTTTACTTCAACAGACCTTGGAGTTTCCAAACTCACTCCCACCTCCACTTCGGAGGTTCATTGGATTCATCCTCCATATGAGCATTGTATCCAAGTTTGCCAATTTATTCATGAGTCAGAGCATTTGTTGACCATGATAGAGAGTTGAGTTCTTAGTCAACTAGAATTATATGATTGGAGCAAAGTCTACCCACGTAATTGTGTCAGAACGAAAGACTGCAGAAACGAGGAAGATAATATTGATGGATGGTGGGGATCTCGTAGTTACACAGAAAAAACACAAGACACACTCATGGCATACTGGGATTTACAATACAAGATGCAGATGCCACTATCGTACTCCTACTGAGATTTACAACACAAGTTTTACTTGCCACTATGAAGCTCTGCTATCATACGCAAAGCAATCTGGTAGATGCCGCTATCATAGAAGTTGTATCAAAATCATATTCTAAAGCACATTACTAAGTTGTATTTATAAAATAGTTGTCATCGTACGAAAGCAATCTGGTAGATGCCGCTGTCATACAAATTGAATTAAAATCATATTCTAAAACATTGTATTAAGTTGTATTTATAAAATGTTATAATAATGTTTTCTAGCATTTCATTTTGGGGTTGGATAGGTGTTTTAGGAAATGTGGATTTTTTTAAGGAATGCAAAACTTCTAAGGTATTTGGATTATATATATTCAAAAATAATCACTCAAATTTAAGAATTCAATAATTTATAATTTGATTTTTAATCAATATTAAAAAAAAACTATCATTTCATAGAACCTTTAACCTACTTTACTACACAAGTTATACATGCATGCCACTTAGTTGCATATGCATACCACTATGATACAAGTTGTACATGTCACTTTCAATTTGTACATGCATGCCAAAGTTGTACATGCATGCCTTTATGAGACAAGTTGTGCATGTCACTTTCATACTCAAAGCATATTAAGTTGTATTTATAAAATGTTATAATAATGTTTTCTACCATTTGATTTTACTACATAGGTTGTACATGTCACCATGAGACAAGTTGTGCATGTCACTTTCATACTCAAATCATTTAGCATTGTTAGCTTAGTATAATTTTCTGTGTACAACACATGCTAATGTTACACAAGTTCTCTTAAAATATTTTCATTTAAAACGATTTTTGAAATATTTTCATATAGAGTTACTCATCATTATAACTTTCTTAAAAAAAAACTTTAATGAATATTATTTTTTTAACGTAGTTTAATTGTTTAGTTAACATTATTAATATTATTCCCTAGAAGGGGTGAGAGTTGGAAGCGAGGTGTCTAGAGAAGTAAATGTTGTGTACCACCACCCCTCCCTTCAACTTCTTTGAGATGCTTAACATTTATTTGATGGGGAGGGTAGTGTAACAACCCTAGTTGAATATATGCTTAGGGATTATTAAGTAAAAATTAATTAGATAAATAATTGTCCTAATATAGTTTTAATTAAACAATGATTAGTATTAATAATATTAATTAAATATTAATTTATTAATTAATTGTTTATAACTTTTGATTAATTAATTAATTATATATCACATTCAATGATATGGGTAATAAATTAAGGGGCTTAATAATTTTAATTTATTTAATTAATTTCTTTACGTATGCGAGAGGGGATAACACATTAATGAAGGGGATAAGACAATAAATAAGGGGATAAGATATTAAAGAAAGGAGGGATAAGGAAATTAATGAGGGGGAAGAGAGTCAGTGAAAGGGAGAGATGATGGGAGGAGTCTAAGCGGGGAGGATTATCATTTTGGAGGGGGGGCGGTAGTTCTGGTTTCTTTTCTTGGATTTTCTAGTTCTGTGGTGGAGTTCTGCAGTCTTTGAGAATCATTGGAAGGGGCACCGGGTTGCTGGGGGTTTTGGGCACAGGGGCCAGGATTCCTTTCGGTTTCTTGAACTAGGGAGTCGGACAGGCTGCTCCTAGCTGGTTGGGAGGTTAGTCAGTTTGGGAAGAGTTGATCAGTGCATCAGGCTAGGCAAGGAAGCAGCAAGGCAACAAGGAAGGGACAGCCATATCGACGAGAATTAGCATCAGAAGCAGGTATTTTATTATAAATTTTTGAGTTATTTTCATGTTGTAGATAGATTTTAATTTCTACAGAATATTTATGCTTATGATGTGAATGAATAATTTACGTATGAGAAGGCAATTATATGTTAATTGTATTAAATTTTGTATTTAATTAAATACGGTCACTACACATGGTATCAGAGCTATTTGTTTGAAATTTGGGCCTGAGGACCAAGCTCCAAGCTCTAGCTCCAGCTCCACCTCCTGCAAGCCAAACCCATTAATATCTATTATATGCAGATCAATATATATATGCTTCCTGGGCTAGATGACATTATAGGCATATAAATGGGCATATATAAAAGACATTTATTTAAACTATATAAAAAAAATACATATAAATGGAGTAAATTTTCTTTTATATAAATATGTATATATAGAAATAGAAATAAAATAAATTATAAAAAAAACATTTGGGCCGAGAACAGGCCTGGAGAATGCAAGGAAACTACTACATATCAATAATTCCAGCATCTTCTTCAATTAAATCCTTTGACAGAATAAATAAAAGAGAAATCTATTTTGAACTATTATTATTTTCTTCAAATCAAATATATTCCCTATCAAATTCAAACTTGCCTAAATATATTCACAGAATCCTTTGGCAAGAATGTTGTATGTAAACATGTAGGGAGTGCAACACTTTGCTCCCATTTTCTGCACCATATGATAGGCCTCATCTACCTTGTGCACCTTACACAATGCTTGGATCATAATATTGAATGTAAATGTATCTGGCTAGATTTTCCTCCTCAATGTTTCCCTATAAAGAACATAAATAATCTCTGGCATATCCTTTCGGAGGAAAGCTTCCATAAAAACATTGTAAATCTGCGTCGTCAGTATGATTTTAACTTGCAAAGTTCTACATATTATCGATTTAACAATGCCAAGAAAGACATGCAGAAAACCCAAAATAGTTTACATCTTTTAAAGAAAACCTAAAACATATAGTGTGTTGAAAAGGGATACGTTCCCCTGGCACTTCTGGGGGTTACAGGAGTTTCGAAATGAAGCAGAGTGTTGTATCTGGAAGAGAGGCTTCCTGACCTGCGCCTGCGACCACTGCTCATTTGGGCCCTCAGAATTAAGGATGGGACTTGAATCTCTTGACGAATGCCCATTTGTGTGCAGAATGGGGGATGATACGTTGTCCATCAGAATGAGCTGAAAATGTTAAGAAGGTAGAAATGTTGCTCCCAAGCTGCCAAATGGGTGATTTCAAAGAGAGCTCGCACAAATCTGAATAAACTCTTCAAGAAGAAAATAGTTGTTAAGTCGTCGATTTTAACCGTACAAAGCACAAAGCAGTGAGGATATCGACCAAAATCAAACGTGAAGAGTGCCAAAATGACGAGAATATCAGATCACGGGCAATTAAACTACAAATTTCATTCCTATTGTAGTTCTGAAAGGAAGATAGCTCAAAATTGACCAATTTTCGCGGCGTCAACTCTGGAATTTCAAAATAATTCCCTCTCGAGAATAATTCCAAATAGATTATATCTTTCTTTAACTCTGACCCCGTAGAACTCAAAATCTAGAGATATTCACCACACAGCACCTCCGAATACAGAAGAACACAACGCAAAAAAAGCTATCGTGTTCTGCTAAACGTTCTTCGTTCCTTAAAAAGCAAAATGAGATCATTTTCACCGATTCTTTTTTTACCCTAAATCCCGTCAAACGCACTGATTGTGGCTACAAAAAAGAAGAAAAAAATGCTCGAAATACACCAATTATCATCATATTGGAAAGCAACTGTAACAAATCCTAATCTGCTTCTCCCCTCCGAACAAATAACCGTTCAGATTCCATGGACTTAGAATTAAATATAGCTCAATATTCGAAACTTCTCACCGCAAAAAAAAGGCTGGGATGTTCCGGCCTACCTTATTATTGAAGAATTGGCTCTGAAAGTCACGTATCCAACCTCCGATTGAAGGTGGTCATGAACAATATTTTCCAAGGTTTCAAGGTTCCACTTCTGCTTTGCATTCACGAGCTACCTCTAATCACCCAAATGCTCAGAGCGTCGAAACCACATGGAGGAGGAGCTCATCGAGGGTTTTTAATTTGCACAAACGCCCAACCTATATATTGTACAGTCACCTCCACTCTCCATAGATAAAAACACCCAAGATGTCAAGGAGGAGGAGCCGCATGTTGCACAACGGAAACAAAACAATTTTTTTTTATTAATAAACAAAATAAACCAAAAAACAAAAACCCTGGAACACACACAATACAATCCATCACCTGATAAACGAGGAAGGAGACCAAGGGAGAACTGATTGTGTACTAGTTCAGCGAGAGAACCACCAAAAAGAAAAGATGCAGAGGGAACGGCCATGGCGGCTGACCGCGTAACCAAAAACCTCGCCAGTAGAAATAATAATGAAAATAGGAACTAAGGTTAAGGAATAGTTTAGGGTTTAGGTATGAAGAGATGGAGGGAATAAGGGCGACACATGGGCTTCATGCGTGCCCACCCTTTAGATATTTAAAAAGAAATTTGTTTTAAATTATTTACGCAAATTATATTTTCTTTTATTTTAGTTACATTTTATTTTCTTATTTATTTATTATTTATTATCGTAAAATATTTATATTTGTTATTTATCAAATTGTTTACATATGTTATTTGTTAAATTGTTTATTTATATATGTTAAAAAAAAAAATTAATTAAATTAATTGTGTATTTAGTGTAACGTTAAACTACATTAAAGTTAATTAAAATGTTAGAGGGTCCATGGGTTTTGAACCCAAGACCACCCACCATGCGAAGCGCCTTAAGAAGAGAACTAACACCAACGCGCCACACATATCACTTTTATAAATAAATTCACATATAAATAGTTTAATTATCAATAGTAGCAAAGTACTATCCTGAAGAATAATCTCCGATTATCCAAGCGCCAAGCTCACGAGACCGTACACACAACTCATTGAGCCAAGCGCCAAGTCCCTCCACTCCATTCCACTAGTCAAAGTCAAACACTAAGCTTCAATGCATCACCTCAGGCTCACTACATCATACGACCACAAGTCAGGAAGCAATACATAACCACAACACACAAGCACTAAGTTCCAATGTCAAAAGCCACTCTACAATATTTAAAGACTCGCACCTGCTGCCATTGAGACACGCAATTCAATGCATATGTACAACGTGCCTAGGAAATCTCACGAGTCAAGCATCGAAGGATAATTAGATGCAAGTGAAAAGTTTAAAGGACTTAGACTAGGACAAGCAGTAAGGAGGCGACATATGCACTACGAGAGTAAGCAAGAGGAATTGGCGAGTATGGCGCAAGGCTAGTGTAGCTACCGGGAAAGGGAGTCAATAGTTTTCTTAGGCAAAGAAATCAAGCTTAGATGCTTAATCCTAATCCTAATCCTAACCCAGCCAACCCCCTAAAGAGAGTAATGTCTGTTTACAGACAAGTAAAGAAAAATTTACGCCTAACCCTGTTTCTAGTTTGAGTAGCACCAATTTGAAACATCCTTGAACTCACCCTAACAACTTTGGTTGATGCAGGTTAAATAATACAGGATACTTAGGACTCGAGGGAGTCTAGGTAGAGGAGCATCGTCGTAGGCACCTCCAACACCACCAACACCACCACCACCATCGCCCGAACTAGTTCTCATACTGCGCTCGTTGGAGGCCATAAATGATACTTTAAAGGGGCGACAACCAGCAGGGGCCGAAGTGGAACCCCCACCGTCTGGA
>SNQJ01S0053996.1:36913-47810 GCA_010110895.2 Picea sitchensis
TGGTTGGATGCATTGCTATGATATGTGGACCAATGCAGGATTTCAGGTGATGAGACTGCCCAAAACCGAATAAACGATGACAAAACTCCTAGCAACACGGTGCCACTATATATTCCATTGTAGGGTGTGGACCCTAGTTATGATTAGGAGGGGTGGAGGCATTTCCCACCGTGTATCCTATGAAACCTGAAGTCATGGGAGGACGGTGTTAGCTCACACTCCCCAAGACGTGTGATGATGACTGTCAGTTGCCTGCTAGGGAAGCTTGGTCGAGATAGTGACACTTCCGCTTACGGGTTCTATTTGGAGTTAGGTCAATATAGTTGATGCTCCAAGATAGTCTAGCAGAGGAATGATAGGAATGGAGATGGAAGTAAGTTAGGGAGGAAGGATGAGTAGAAATAGTTGAGAAAGTATGGAGATTTGTCTTACGGTGGAATTTAATGTTTTCCCTTCTAAAAAGAAAATGTGTATATATGAATATTCATAATTACGTAACTAAACCACAGTTATCTAAATAAAATTGTCGAACCGGATAATTGTAATTAAAGGATTTCTCAAACATTTGATTGGTTTATTGTCTGTTATAAAAGACTAGTCTTGTTGATTGGATTGGATACATACCTAAATTACTAAAGGATGATAGTTATTGATTATTAGTACATGCATGAGACATGTATGTACTAGCTACACATGCATTTCTTGTACATGTACACTAGTATGTATGAGTTTTCTCGGCTTACTTACTAATAGTGTCGATTATTTGTTATGAATGTGTGAACCAAGTTTATTTTCCTTTGTACCACGAGATACCTTAACTTCGGGACGAAGTTTCCTGAAGGGTGGGTGTATGTAACAACCCTAGTTGAATATATGCTTAGGGATTATTAAGTAAAAATTAATTATATAATTAATTGTTCTAATACAGTTTTAATTAAACAATGATTAGCATTAATAATATTAATTAAATATTTATTTATTAATTAATTGTTTATAACTTTTGATTAATTGATTAATTAATTAATTAATAACATATCACATTCAATGACATGGGTAATAAATTAAGGGGCTTAATAGTTTTAATTTATTTAATTAATTGCTTTACGTATGCGGGAGGGGATAAAACATTAATGAAGGGGATACGACAATAAAGAAGGGGATAAGATATTAAAGAAAGGAGGGATAAGGAAATTAATGAGGGGGAAGAGAGTCGGTGAAAGGGGGAGATGACGGGAGGAGTCTTACGGGGGGAGGATTATCATTTTGGAGGGGGGACGATAGTTCTGGTTTCTTTTCTTGGATTTTCTGGTTCTGTGGTGGAGTTCTGCAATGTTTGAGAATCATTGCAGGGGGCACCAGGTTGCTGGGGGTTTTGGGCACGGGGGCCAGGATTCCTTTCGGTTTCCTAGAGCTAGGGAGCCGAACAGGCTGCTCCTAGCTGGCTGGGAGGTTAGTCAGTTTGGGCAGAGTTGATCAGTGCATCAGGCTAGGTAAGGCAACAGGGAAGGGACAGCCATATCGATGGGAATTAGCATCAGAAGTAGGTATTTTATTATGAATTGTTGAGTTATTTTCATGCTGTAGATAGATTTTAATTTCTGTAGAATATTTATGCTTATGATGTGAATGAATAATTTACGTATGAGAAGGAAATTATATGTTAATTGTATTTAATTTTGTATTTAATTAAGTACGGTCACTACAGGTAGTACGCTTGCACAATGACGATGCCTTAATGAATTGCTCAAAGTGAGAGTCGAAGTATCACAGGATTGGTACGAGGTGGATTTGGGTTGTCAACTCGGCCTTAATGATGTTTTTCATCACCAATTTGGGATTTATTTTAGAGGTTAGGCATAACTCCATCCATTCTGATCAAGTATTGTCGATGTCTTTCTCCCACCACTCAGGTTTTCTTGTTATCTTGTTATCTTTATCCTCCCCCATAGGTGTGGTCGTCAGTTCTTTGGTTTTCTTACCCTCTCCTACAATTGCTATGTCGCGCGAGAGGGGAAAGCGGAAATGCATCCCTACTTATTACAACTTCATGGCTAGAAGGCTCMATATGGGTCCTTCCTCTGCTCCAGTTCTACCCCCTTCCTCTGTTGCAACGCCACCTTTGGAGAATTTACCAATCATCGACCAAAATTGGGTGGGGTGTGAAAGTACCCAGGTCTTCGTTGAGGAAGAGAACCCTTTGGTGCCTCCCCAGGAACCTCTGGATTCTTGTCTCTTTTCGGCCTTAGAATTACAGGCTTCTCCCTTCCATTTGGCCCATCAGAGTGATGTCAAACCCAGTTCATCTATGGAGACCTGCCCAGTCGAGCAAGAGATTCCTCCTACTTTTCATGATGAGAGAATTCGGGTGGAAAATTAACCAAGAATTGAGCCTCAACCCATTGCAGATTCAGCCCCAAAGTCACCCAGATCTTGTTGCTTCTCATAAGAGCACTTACAACTCATCTTTGAACTAATAAGAGATGTCGTTGACCAACTTCATCGTTAGACTATCCTCTATCGTCGAATGGATTCCTTCTTCGATTCTCTTTCAAGCGATCCTGTCAAAAGTAGATGCCCGCCTTGCAACCAACCTTATGTTTTTTCTCCAGCTTGGTCGCAACCTCCCAGTGGTGATGGAAATCTAGGTTCTCCTAGTGTTTAATTTCCATTTTTGCATGTTTTTATCTATGTCTAAAATAGCTATGGGCACAGTTTTTCATAGGCTCAGTTTTTCTTTTCAGCTACTATGGTACTACCATACAAACATGAACACTCTCTTTAGAGTGAAACCTATTTTGGTTTCCATGTGTATGGCATAATAGGTTGATAATCTTGACATATGTACTAGTTCATTGATTTTCTAAAGTATACAATTTTTACTTACACAAAAAATAATTATTAATATTATTGATCATTCTTTTTTATGTTAATTAAAGTTAACATTATTAATACTAGCACAACCATATTTATTGACTTTATTAGTTTTAAAAAGTGGAAAATCTCTTCGATGGGCATATATGAACCACTTTTACTTAAATGTGGTTATTCTAGTTGATGGTTGTTGACCATGGTCAACCATAGTTAACTATGTTGACCATGGTTGAGTGTGGGTGACCATGTTGAACCATGGTCGAGTGTGGTAGTTTGTGGTTGACCATGGTTGATCTTGATTGATCAAGGTTGAGTATGGTTCACTATGGTTGAGTATGGTTCATAATGGTTGATCATGGTTCACAATGGTTGACCATCGTTGACTTTGGTTTACTATGGTTCACTATGGTTGGCCATGATTGACTATAATTGATCATGGTTGACAATGGTTGACTATGGCTGACTATGATTGAGTATGGTTGACCATAGTTGACTATGGTTGAGTATGGTTGAGTATGATTGAGTACGCTTGACTATGGTTGAAAATTGTTGAGTATCGTTGTTTTTGGTTGACCATGGTAGAGTATTTTTTACTTTGTTTGACTATGGTTGACCATGGTTCATCATTGCTTACCATGGTTGACCATGGGAAAACATAGTTGATTGTGGTTGAACATGGTTGACCATGGTTTACTATGGTCAACCATGATGGACCATGGTTGAGTATGGTTGATTGTGGTTGTCCATGGTTCACCATGGTTGAGTATGGTTGACCATGATTGACCATGGTTAACTATGGTTGAGTATGGTTGACCATAGTTGACTATGTTTGACCATGGTTTGTATGGTTGACTATGGTTGCATATTTTTTACTATGGTTTACCATGGTTGACTGTGGTTGACCATGGGCATCCATGGTTGCCTTTGGTAAATAATGGTCAACCACAGTCAACCATGGTTGACCATGGTCAACTATTGTTGACCATGGCTGACCATTATTAACTATGGTTGAGTGTTGTTGACTATGGTTAACTATGGTTCACTATGTTTAAGTATGGTCAAGTTGTGGTTGTTGACTATTTGTGACCATGTATGAATATGGTTGACCATGTTTGATTTTAGTTAACCATGATAGACTATGGTTGAATGAGGTTGACCATGTTGACTTTAATTTACCATCGTTGAGAATAGCTCACTTTAAAACACTATAGTTGACAATGTTTTACTATACATTAAGAATAATGAGATACATTAATGTATGTATATACTTTCAAATGCATTATCCTATACATTAATTAACATATTTTAGTAGATGCAAACAATGTATATAGTTTTTTTTTTATTCGCGAAATATCTATGACTTGCAAAATTGGGTTGTGGCCRAGTTGTCATGATCCAGGGGCATCTAAGCCATCAAAATCACCTGGGGATCACACCTGAACTAGATTGCACCATCCCTTAACATGACTGGATTTGAGGTGCCCCCAAAAGTTTCAAACCGATGACTTCACGTAGGGAGTGCCTTAACAACGCACTCTCTCACCGATTTCTCTACACCATGGGGACTAAATATATAAATTAAATAATACAATAGTTAATATATTAATACATTAATTAAAACATCAATTAATTAAAATTAATTAATACATTAAAATCTATTAATGTATACATTAATGTATTAACTAATCCATTAACACATAAATGTATTAATGTAAACATTAATTAATTAATACATAAATTAATATACACATTAATCAATTATACATTTGATCAATTAAAAGTTAATTAATTTATTTCTGTATTAATTAATTATGTTTGACTATAATTTACTATGGTTAGATTTCATCAGAATGTGATGTTAGTGAAAGGTTTTATTCATATTGCGATGTCAGTTTATGGTCATTACATTGAAACATCATGTTCTATACATTGAGGATACTCAAATACATTAATGAATGTCTATAGAATCAAATACATTATCTTGTTATACATTAATTAATATATTTTATATATTTGAGTAGATGGAAACAATGTCTATACATTAAATAATACAATAATTAATACATTAGTGCAATAATGTATTGATACATTTATACATCAATGTCTATTAATGTATACGTTAATTAATGAATACTTTAATACTGTATACATTAATTAATGAATACTTTAATACATTAAGTAAAACCTTCATTCATTAATTAATTAATGTACACATTAATTAATACAATAATAAATACATAAATTAATGTATATAGTAATTAATGTATTAATTAATATATATATATATACCTATTAATGAATTTATTAATTAATATATTAATTAATTATATATTAGTATATAATTGATCTATTAATGAATTGAAAGTTAATTAATGTATTTATGTATTAATTAATTATGGTTGACTATAGTTGACTATGGTTTGATTTCATCACAATGTAATGTTGGTGGAACATTATGTTCACATTGGGAAATTGATCTATGATTGTCACATTGCGACATTGAGTTCTATATTCATCACATTGCGACATGGATTTCTGTGTTCATCACATTGTGATGTCTAGTTTTATGTTCGACACAATGCGATGTCAGGTTATGTTTAGTAAAATGCGACATTGTCCTATGTTCATCACTTTGATACATTGTACTATCTTCGGGTCATTGGTGAACATGTTTCACTATGGTTGACTATGGTTGGATCGCAATGTGACATTGATGAAGGGTTATTTTTTATTGTGATGTCAAGATATGTTTGCAACATTGCAATGTCTGGTTTTGTTAAAGACATTGCAATGTGGAGTTATGTGTGTCTAATCACAATGGTGGGTTATGGTTGTCACATTCTAACATCAGGTTTGGTTCATCACATTACAAAGTGCAACTATGATAATCACATTGTGACATTGGAATCTGTTTGTCACGTTGCAACATCGAGTTATGTTCATGACATTGCAATGTTAGGTTAGGTTCATCTCATTGTGATGTTTGGTTTTGTATGTCACATTGCGATGTTGGGTTTTGTACATTAGATTGTGATGTCGAGGTATGTTCATCAGATTATGGTCATCACATTGCAATGTAGGATTTTGTTCATTACATAATGACATCAGATTAAGATCGAGACATTACAACATTAAAATATGTCCATCACATTGTGATGTTAGGTTATGTTCATCACCATTGCAATCTCGGGTTATGTTCATCTCATAGCGACTTTGGGATATGTTCGTCACATTGTGACATTAGCATATGTTTGTAGCATTGTGACATAAGATTTTGTTCGTCACATTGAAACATAGGGTTTTCTAAGTCACATTTCGACATTAGGTTTTGTACGTAACAATTTGACATTGGGTTTAGTACATGAAATTGTGACGTTGGGATATGTTCTTCATTTTCCAACATCAAGACATGTTCATGGTTGTGCGACGTTGATTTATGTTGGACTAAATCACAATGCGATGTTGGTGAAAGGTTATGTTTGAATGTGACATCACAATATGTGCGTCACATTGTGATGTGGGGTTATGTTCATCACATAGAGATGTCAAATTCTCTTCATCATATTGCAAAATCGTGTTATATTCATCACATTGCAACGTCACCACATTGCAAAAATGAAGTTTTGGCCATGTTTTTTTGAAAAATTTCTAATAAAAATTTTCCTTTGTCACATATAAATGAATTTTGAATAAAGAAACTTCCCTACAATGTCATGTAAATTGAAACTTTATCGCAGTTTAAGAGATTTATATGAAATGTTTTATTACTTGTATAAAATGTTCCATAAAATTCAATAGGCTTGAATATAAGTTCATCTTTATCAAGTACCAATGCATATATTTAGCAGAAACATGACTATATATGGAATGTATTTATTACAACTATGAATAGAGATGGATTTGGAAAAAAGAATTAAAAAATCCTCGTTAAATATTAAAATTCAAAGTTTATGAAATTACTCGTGATTTGTACATCTATAAATATGTAAATTTATTTCACAAACAAACTCATACAAATTAAAGGTTAAAATTACAATATCCTGGAAGTTGATATATATATATATATATATATAATTCTTTTCTAGTAAAGGTTTGATTAATGAACTACATAAATTTGGAAATCCAATTTACTTATATGTAAACATGGTCATAAGAGTGAAGAAATTTAAAAGGATTAACACATTATAGCTATGAAAAACATAAAATTATTACATAGTTTAAATTATGAAATTAATTAAGTTTTATTTTATTTTTGAAAATTTTACTCTTTTCATTTTGATATTTTTAATATATATTATAGCTACTTCTATCATTTCATTCCTTTTAAAATTATGAGGGTGGGTAGGGGGATTAATAGAGAAAATCTATAATACATTTTCTCTATTAATTACCCTCCTACTCGCCCTCATATTACATTTTCTCTATTAATTCCCCGCACCACCCACCCTCATAATACATTTTCTATGAGGGTGGGTGAGTGGGGCAGAATTAATAGAGAAAATGTATGAAAATGTATTATATATTTTCTCTATTAATTCACCCAATCCCTACCCACCCTCATATATGAGGGTAGGTGGGGGAGGGATTATTAGAAAAAATGTATTATACATTTTTTTTATTAATTCGAGGGTGGGTGGGGGAGAATTAATAGAGAAAAATAGAGAAAATGTATTATACATTTTCTCTATTAATTCCCCCTCACCCTACCCACCCACCCTCATATATGAGGTAACAGAGAACATGTATTATATAAGAGGGAATTAATATAGAAGGGGGAATTATAGTGAAGGGGGAATTAATATAGAAGGGAGAATTAATAGAGAACATGTATTATAGTGGTGGTGGGGGGGAATTAATACATAGGAGGGGGAATTAATAGAGAACATGTATTATACACTTTCTCTATTAATTATCTCACTTAATTCCCCCGACCCTTATATATGAGGGTGGGTGGGGAGGGTGGGTGAGAGAATTAATAGAGAAAATGTATGGGTGGGGAAGGTGGGTGGGGGAATTAATAGATAAAATGTATAATACATTTTCTCTAGTAATCCCCCCTCCCTCCCCATATATGAGGTATATGAAGGTGGGCGGGCTGGAATTAATATAGAAAATGTATAATGGGAGATATATGTGGGTGGGTGGATGAGGGAGGAATTAATAGAGAAAATGTATTATACCCTTCCTCCCATTCCTCCCAACCACCCAAACTACATCCAATGGACACAATCTAGTTTATAATATTTATCATATTTGATAGATTTCAAATAAACACGATATATCATAATATAAACACGATATATATTATTATGATAGATATCATAGAATTTGAGAAAATTTCAAATCAAATAACGCATATCCTAACCCATCTAACATATAAAAAGGAAAAAAAAACTATTTTAATTTATTACATTGGAATTTTTAAAAAAGATTTTAATAACATCCTATATATCTTTTAGATAGTCTTATCTCCAACATTCATAGTAAATACAGTGCCACATCTTATCGCATCGACGAGAAGGTTCGAGGTCATTGGAGAGGTCCACTCTCACAAGTTATTTCCCCTTATTTTTGCAATAATAGCTATTAGAGTCACTCACATGTGAAATTGGCATCAATATTGGAAAAAAAGATAAGAATAATGTACACATGGAAAACAAATGTAGCATACGAGGATGGTGGAAGTGACTAATTGTTTCATTACATGGTGGAAAACAAATGTAGCATATGAGGACGATAAGATTCTTTCATTAATCGTTTCATTACAAAAATTAATGTCAATGTGTAGAATATGATGAAGATACATATTGTCCATTTTGGAGAGTACTTTGGATCCTCGACCCTGTTACGATACTTTAGGCGGTACATATTAGCATTTAGAACAATGAAGAAACATGAAGGACAACCCCAACCCCACATGTGAGGGGTGGCCTTGTCTAGCACCATCAAAGTACCCTCACAAGGTCTCATAATCGAATGTTGCATTATGGGTACTCAAGTTTTCCTGTGATTAGGCTCACATTTGAATTTCACTATTCATTTTTCAATCTATCCAACAATCACTTCCACATGTATTTTCTTATCTTGAAAAATGCTAATATCTCGAGCCCACTAGATGTAGTATACAAAATGACCAGGGAACGAATTGGACCTAAAGATCGAAGCATCCATCAACCATTCCTGAACACAGAGATCCATACTAACATGGTTCCAATAAGTTTTAGGATTGAAAATCTTAGTTGTGAAACCCCATACTTGAGTTGAAAAAGGACAGGAGATACTGAGGTGGTTAATTGTTTCTTCTTCTTGTCTGCACAATGCATATCTACTAGGCCCTATCCATCTTCTCTTGTGTCCATTGTCCCAGGTTAGAAATTTATTTTTAAGATCCAACCATAGAACAATTTTTTACTTCAACAGACCTTGGAGTTTCCAAACTCACTCCCACCTCCACTTCATAGGTTCATTGGATTCATCCTCCATATGAGCATTGTATCCAAGTTTGCCAATCTATTCACGAGTCAGAGCATTTGTTGACCATGATAGAGAGTAGAGTTCTTAGTCAACTAGATTTATATGATTGGAGCAGAGTCTACCCATGTAATTGTCTCAATCCTTAGCCTTCTCACCATTCAATCCCAACTCATCCTTCGTTTTCCTATCCCGATGATCGATATGAATGTGGTTCCTATATTTTTCTTCCCAAAGGGAGTAAATATCCTAAATTGTTGTGAATATTCTATTGGAATAGTTCATCCCAACAATTTTTTTAACTTCTTACAACATTTTATTAAGTAGTGTTTTACTTTGGATTGGATATTTAATATTACTACTTTAGCATAGAAATCACTAAAATAAGTTGACACTCAAATGAGGAATTTAAGAAAATAACACATCATTCACACAAAGAACACAAGATACATCATTCACACAAAGAACACAAGATGTACTATGAAAAAAAATTAATGTGGAAAAAACACATCGAGAAAGTGTGCCTTAGCTCTACTTTTTTCTACTTATTTATGAAATACAAATACAAATAAAGGGGCACTCACTATCGAATTGTCATGAACATTGTGGCCAGTGTATTTTTTATAGGATCTTCTACTTCCTTTGTGGTGATTCAATATCCCATTCCTAGATGTTCTCCTTAACTATGAAACAATAATGATGCAATAAGAATGAAACCCAGATCAGTACAAGCATTTCCCTCCATCGTTGTCCCATTGCGAAGTTTGTCTTGGGCTACTGCCCGACATTACCTAAGTGAATTTCTTTCTAGCTATCATTTTTTCCAAACACATAAAGGATTTTCCAAACTCATAAAGGATTCCACAGAATGTTGTCACGTTGTTTTTCCATTTTCAATAAGACTCTGCTCTTGCAGCTGGCAGAACAGATGATGATGATAGACTGACATAGAAACAATGTATTGAAGACATGATATTGACACAGATAATATCAAATATAAAGAAGATATTCACTCCCATCAAAACTACCTCATCTTTGAGTTTACTGAATTTGCTAAAACTACCTCCTCTTTGAGTTTATTGAATTTACTAATATGTTCTTGTATGGATTCAAAATGATTATATATCGTAATTTATTTTCAGATCTTATTATCGACTTCTCTTTTTTTTCCGCAGAAAATTCACACTAATTATATTGATATATAATTTTTCATACAATACCGAAAGGATGAAATCCAATACAAACTCCTTTCCACTCCCAACAGTTCAATAAAAAAAAAATAGAAAATGGTCTTCCAACAACCATTATTGACTTCTCTTTAAACGACGTTGATGTAATATAATTGAATTATAAATCGTAATCTTGTTTAGGTATGATAAATATCGGTTGTAATATAATTGAATTATTAATCATAATGTTGTTTAAGTGTGATAAATGTTGGTCCAAAATTTTTATGATTGAAATTTTATTTTAATTTTTTCTTAAACGAGTGGTAGATTTATGTTAAGACTAAATTTATTATGCATCCAAAGATTAGATCACATCTCTTGAACTG
>SNQJ01S0053996.1:57268-78486 GCA_010110895.2 Picea sitchensis
ATGCGGTGAAATCAAGGGTCAGATTTAATTGTGATTACTATGAGATTTTATTCTCATAGGTAACGCAGATGTGTGAAAATGCACCATGAAATCCCATAGTGGAGAATATTACCCTCCCTAATCTCTCCTCTCTCCACTTTCTCTCCCCAACATATACCCCTCTTTCTTCTCTCCCTTTATCTCTTCACCCCTCTCTTTGACCCTCTCTCTCTCTCTCTCTCTCTCTCTCTCTCTCTCTCTCTCTCCTTCCCTTTTTGGATCTCTCCCTCCCTCTTCTTATCTCCCTCACCCCCTTACTCTCTCACTCTCTCTCTCTCTACCGCCCCGTCGTGATAGAACAATAACCCTTTTGCCCATTTATATTTTTTCAAATCTTAATGCGGATATGAACATTTTTCTTTCATGAGGTCTATGGTTAAATCTTCATCTTCTTGTTTGAACTAAATCTGGGCTTCTCATCTACTTCTCTCTTTTCCTCCCTTCTTACCTTTGTCATCATCGGGTTTTTCACCAAACATGCACACAAGCCTCCCTGCATATCTTGTTGGTGACAATGCCTCACAATGTCGTCATTGGAACATAACTATACACTCTCATCATCGCTCTCTTGTCCATCTTTTCGATGATGATAATCCCTCTCTCTCTCTCTCCTAGCCACTTCCCAACTCACATGTGTGATCCGGATTTAGGAGCAGAATGAAGTGATTAACAAACTAAATACAATAAACGCAAAGATATGAAGAATAACACAGATATCCAGGGAAAAATATCTTCTATTGAATAATGAGATAGGCTGAAATTGTAAAACAACAGAACTAAAAACACTTTCTCAAATGGTGGTAGCTATCTCTAAGAAGAGATGTGGTTGTTGTGTACACATGTTGAGTATAATGGATTACAATGAGGCTTCAGAGGCCTTTTTGATATTAATCATGAATGTGAAAACCCTAGACATCCAAAAACCTAACCCTAGAAGGTGGAACGCCAAAAGTCATGTGGGCCCCTATGAGTAAGTTGGTGTAAGTTGGTACCTCAACTTCCCAAGGTCGTAACTTTTGCATACAACCTTCGTTTTAGGCGTGTGATAGCACGTTGGAAAGGTATTTCAGAGAACTACACATTTCTCTCTCAAACTATGACTTTGTCTATAGTTTGACTGTGGCAAGACAAAAAAACAATGTTTAGGGCCCCAAAATGACCTTGGAAGTACAACAAGATGTGATGACATGAAAACATAAAAAATAAGCTAGTTGGATTAGGCGAGAGGCTACCAGTATCCACCTGGAGGATGTTTAGGGCTTCAGACAACCCTAAAAGTGTATAACCCACAATTACAAAGAAGTACAAAAGAATCTGTTCAATAAAAATGGACAAGAGGAGCCAGTTTGAATAGGCGGGTGGCCACCAATATCCAGCTATATCAATCCTCCCCCTTAGGAAGAAATGGTCTCCATTTCATTGAGTTACCCCATCAGGTGAGGAAACCTTTGTTGGATTTGTCCTCGGGTGAGCCACTTGCCTTGGTGTAAGAGTTACCTTGCTTTGACAACCCGATAAAGATGAATCCTCTGCTGGCGAGTGCCCTTGACTTGTGTGTCCACTATCTGATCAATGGATGCTTGTTCCATGCAGTTAGGGTTGATATTTGTTGGTGTCATTTGTTATGCGTTCTTTGAGGTGTCCAATAATGGTGGAAAATATGGTTGAAGGACATCTGCATTGAACACTGGGTGCAGGTTAAGGAAGGGTGGAGTGTTGAGATCAAAACCATTACTACCCACAACCTTGGTGATAGTGTAAGTCCCATAGCGAAGTAGGAGAAGCTTCTAATGGGGCCACATGACACGCTCCTTCTGCAAATGTAACCAAAATTTGTCGCCAACCTGAAACTAGTGTGGTACCCTGTGTTGATCATGGCATTGCTTGTACTTAGCATTGGATTTCTGCAAAATCTCCTCGACTTGTTGGTAGATGTGTTGAATCCACTCAATGAATCTAGTATATTTTTCGATCGTAGACTGATCATGGGAAGAGTATGTCTATGCGGTGGCAAGAGGAAGTGCAACATCAATGGGTCCCAAGGGTTGGAATCCCAGACCCACCTGAAATGGGATATGGTCGGTGGAGCTATGGAAAGACTTATTGTAACTGTGTTGAACATAGGGGAGACTCTTGTCCCATGTATGTGGATGGTTAGATTTGTACATGCACGAGATGTGCACAATCATCCGATTGACGACCTCTGTTTGGCCATCAGTTTGGGGGTGGAAAGCAGTGGATTTTGTGAGCTTGGTGTCCAATAGAGACCAGAGACTCGACCAAAATGTGCTGAGGAACCTGCTGTCCCGGTCGAAGATGATGGTCTGAGGTATCCCAAAGTGGACCCACACTCATTCAAAGAATATCTTGGAATTATCTATCATTGTGATATTCTTCTTACAGGCTGTGAGGATGGCCATCTTCAAAAATCGATCAACGACCACACATACGCAGTCATTTCATTGCTTGGTGGATGGAAATCCAGACATGTAATCCATTGAGATGGATTCCCAAGGCTTCTTGGGAATAGGAAGAGGGGTATATAAGCCTTGCTTCTTGATGGATGTATTGGACATGGCACAGGCAATGCAAGATCTGATATACTTGTTGACGTCTTGTCAAAGTTTTGGCCAATAAAATGTTTTTGAATAACAACCACAGTTTTCTCCACGTCAAAATGTCCTGCCACTCGAGTGTAGTGGGCTTCCCAAATCATCTTTGCACGCTCTCTTGTAGGAACACATAGATGGCCCAAGTGGCATAAGAGTCTATCCTGAATGTGAAAATCGGTGACAATTGTGCCTACACCCAAGAGTTGATAGGCGGTGGAAAAGTCCAGATATTGTTGATAAATTTGGGGCCACTCAGATGCTTCATGTCCATGAGAATGGAGTACAGTGGTGAGTGAAGCCACAGGAGGCTGAATGCGGAAGTCAATGACACAATTGGAGATACTTGTCTTATACTTTATGTTGATATGGAACTATTGTAGGTAGGTGGAACACTTTTAATGGTGGTCGTTCGACAATTTCCCCTATGTCTGTATGAACTATAGAGGCTTGTGATCAGTGTGTATGATCGTCTTTTTTCCCAGAATGTAATTTTTCCATTGACGACAAGATTTTACAATGGAATACATTTCCTTGTCATAGGTGGGGTATTTCCGGAAAGTATCAGAGAGTTTCTCACTATGGTATGCCACCAGATGCCCATGTTGAGTGAGAACTGCGGCCACAACATAGTTAGATGCATCAGTCTCAATCTCGAACAATTGTTGCAGATCAGGAAAGGAGAGTAATAGAGATGAGTACAAGCAATGATTCATATCATAGAATGCTCATTGTTTATCCTTCCCCCACACGCAATTGGCCCTACCACCGCCCTTAGTCACCTGGATGAGGGCCCATGCAATGTGGGATAATCCCAACACGAACCGTCGGTAGAAGTTGGCTAGTGCCAAGAAGCTCCAAAGCTCGGTCAGTATGGTCGGGGCTGACCAGTCATAGATGACTTGGATCTTAGCTTGGTCAACATGTACCCCATGCTCATCAACAATGTAGCCCAATTATTGGACCATGTTCATGCCAAAAGATCATTTTTCCAAGTTGGCATATAGCTTATTTTGCCGCAAAGTGCTCAAAACCTGTTGAATATGCCGCATGTGCTCCTCCCACGTTCTACTGAAGATGAGGATGTCATACAAATATAACACCACAAAGGAGTTGGTGAAGTGTCTCAATACATCATCCACCAACCTCATGAAAGTGGTTGGTGCATTTGTTAAGCCAAAGGGCATGACTAGCCATTCGAAGAGACCTTCTCTAGATTTCAAGGTTGTCTTCCATACATCAGTTAGTTCAATGGGAACCTGGTGGTAGCCAAAATTTAGGTCAATCTTGTTGAAGAAATTTCCCCCCTTGAGTTGGTCAAGAAGGTCATCAATCTTGGGAATGGGGTACTGGTTCCTGACTATGATTTTGTTTAAGGATTTGTAATGAATGCAAAGTCGCCATGTCTCATCCTTCTTCTGCACCAGTACAATCGAGATTTTGCAAGGGGAGGAGCTGGGTATGATGTGTCCCTTTTGAAAAAACTATTGGATTTGTCTCCTGATTTTGTCATTTTCCATCAGTGAGAGATGATAGACTAGTCCATTAGGTAGAGGTGTGTCGAGGGTCAGATCAATTGGATGCTTGACTTGAAAGTGTGTCGGTACCCCTGTAGGTCAAGAGAAGATGTCTTTGTATTCTTCCAAAATCTCGTCCACTTGCTTCTATTGCAAAGAGAGGCTCTGTGTAGAGGCCACAGATGTGGAAGAGACCTTATGATTACTGTGAGCACGGATCACAAAGAAGACAAACTTCTCGGTCTGTGAGATGACCTTACTGCATTGCTTAACATATATTAAAGAAATAGAAGTAGGAAACACTACCTCTAGTATCTTGTACAATTGTCCACCCAAAGTAATAATAACACTGTGGGGTATAGACTCATACACAACATGATTCTTCCACAAATATGGTTGTCCTAAAATAACATCATAAACTTCAAGGGGAGAAATATCACACAATACCTTATCTTTGAAAGGCTTGATGTCGTAGGGAAAACGACACTGTTGGCTGAAACGGATATCTCTTCATTGGTGAAGCCAGCCGATGGTGTAATGTTGAAGGTGCGGTTTCGTTGGCTGGTCCAACCTCTTGAAAATTTCTGCTAAAATCAGGTTGTTCTGACTCCCGCTATCGACAATGAAATGAAGTGGAGCCCCCTTTACCCACATCTGCGAGTGAAAGAGGTGGTCTCCTTCCTCTGGTTCTTTTGGTTTGCTTGGTCAGACTTTGGTGGTAGCAATAGTGGTGTTGGGCTCAAAATCAATAATCCACTTCCCTCCTTTAGGATTTGATTCAAAATCAAAATTGACCTATGAATTGGAAGCCTTCAGTTCAACCATGAGTGACTTCTTGGAGTGAAATTATTCAGTGTTGTGCCAAGGGATTTTATGGTAATCACACCATTTTCCCATGTCCTTCTTCCTCTTCTCATTTCCCTTCTTGTGTTGTGTCTTGGAATGGTTGTCCTGAGGGTGGCCATCTCGAATTGGTCCCTTGCTATGTGGTTTGGGGATGCCTTTTCCCTACTTCGACTGTGAGGGGTTTGCAGATCCAACCTCTCACTTTTTTTCCTAATTTTTTTCTCGATCTTGACCGCATATCTATAAGTCGTGCCCAATGAGGTGATATCCAACAAATTCATTTATGTTTAAATGTATCTATGCAAACAACCATGGTATTTGATCACTAGATGATTCTCAGAGTCTTTGATTCCCAATTTGGTGCACATGGTATGGAAAATATTAGTGAAATCTCATATTGTCTGGTTCCTTTCTTGACGTAGGGTGGTCCATCTAGTGTATTGGTCCACGTAGCTTCCAAAAGGGTAGTATTTGTCTTTGATGGCGTCCCGGAAGGAATCCCATGTAGGGGCCACCACAAACATTGCAGATTCCTCTACTGCCCTTTTCTCAGAGTAAGTATCCCACCAGTCTTTAACATGGAGAATGACCTTGAGGAGTGAAAAAGTGATATTTTCCCTATTAGAAAAATTGTGGACTGAAAAATACACTTCGATTAGATTCAACCATTTATCTACATCATCTGCATCTATCAGTCCTTAAAATAATGGAATATAAAAATTTACCTGTACCTTGAAGGGGGTTGCATGGCCGCTTGATGAAGATGCTTCTCCTATGGGAAGTCGTCAAAGGATCTGCGCAAAGTTGTCCATCATTTCGTTCCTTTGTCGTGCAATGGATTCCTCGAGAAACATTCTAATAGGATATCCTAATCCATCATATTTATTTTCGTCCCCCATGGGTTGTTGTCGGGCTCGATGCGACTGATCTTGCAATGGCTCTATTGGTTCGAGTCCCAACTTCTTGTACCTAGATCTTGTTAGGGACATGCATGAAGAAAAATAAATGAAGAGCATACTACTTTGATACCACTGATATGGATCTAGGAGCGGAATGAACTGATTAACAGACTGAATACAATAAACACAAAGATAGGAAGAATAACATAGATATCCATGGAACAATATCTTCTATTGAATAATGAAATAAGATGAAATTGTAAAACTGCAAAACTGAAAACACTTGCTTGAATGGTCGTAGCTATCTCTGAGAAGAGATGTGGGTGCTATGCACATTCGTTGAATAGAATGGATTACAATGAGGCTCCAGAGGCATTTTTAATATTACTCATGAATTCCAAAACCCTAGACATCCCAAAACCTAACCCTAGAAGGTGAAACACCAAAAGTCATGTGGGCCCCTATGGGTAAGTTGGTGTAAGTTGGTACCTTAACTTCACAGGGTCGTAACTTTTGCATACGGCCTCCATTTTACACATGTGATAGCCCGATGGAAAGGTCTTTCAGAGAGATACACATTATGCCATTAAACTTTGAATTTGTCTATAGTTTGACTGTGGTGAGACAAAAAAACAACATTTAGGGCCCCAAAACAGACCTGGAAGTACAATAAGATGTGTTGACATGAAAACATACAAAATAAGCCAGTTGGATTAGGTGAGAGGCCACCAGTATCCACCTGGAGGATGTGTGGGGATTCAGACATCCCCAAAAGTGTAGAATCCACAATTACAAAGAAGTACAGAAAAACATGTTGAACAAAAACAAACAAGAGGAGCTAGTTGGAATAGGTGGGTGGCCACCAATATCCACCTGGATCAATTTGACCCTCTCTCTTGAATACACCTCATCCTTTCCCCCATCATGGGTCCCTAAATTCAATCATACATAATTATTTTCCCTTCCAACACGTGTCAAGGTTACAAAGACTAATTTAATTGGCCAATTCATTTCATCATTGAATTTCTCTTTGGGCTCTTTCGTATTTTTCTTCCCTTCCTTACTRACGACAACACCTCCCTTTTATATCCAGTTGTCACATCCTTTATCCTTTCATCTCCTATGAATCAATTTGTCGTCGATCTCTCCTCCACCATATATTTCACGTGGTCTAGTTAATGGGTGCCCCTGCTTCCACCTTGACGTCTTGTCATCCTTAGTTATTAAAGGATTAACTTCCAACAGTCATGTAATTTAACGTTGGAATTAATGTTAGAACCAAATTACACCTTGTAATCATGCTTAAATGATTAATTAGGTATTTTCCATCATCAGGGTTTTCTTTTCACCCATGATCACACCTCTTGTCCTCATCATCTGTCGATGATGGAACTGCGATGTTTCCCCCCACTTTTTGAATTCTCTTGCGGCTTAACGACTATAACCACCATTCACCTGTGTGCACATTTACTCTATGTGTACGCCCCTAACTGAGTCCAAGGTGTTTCACACTTTTATTGATTGTGCTCGGTTAGGAGGGAATAGATAGATTTTTTTTTGTTAAAAGGGACACTAATGCTTGTATTCTTTCTCACTAGTTCATGAAGGTAAAAAGAGAAAAATTGCATTTGCAATCCTCTGTGATCTCTATCTGATCGACTATCTCTCTTGGCATGTAAACAAGTATGATATTATATTTTTTTCTTTTCAATATTGTTATTTGAAGGGAGAGATGACTCTGTTAATTATAATACGCTGGTTTGTGCAGCTGAAGAGATGTCCAGAATGCTCAATGGAAAAGGAAAATCCCAGACCTCTAGAGTTCCTGTTCCAATCTCCATCCCAGAGTCATACACTATATCTGACACCAACAACCATGACGAGATGAAGAAATACCTCAGTTACACTAAGATTATGGACATGTTCGATATTGAAATATTCCCTCTCGATGATCCAGACATTGAGGCATACAAAAATATTAAGAAGAGAATAATCCACACAGTAGCCGCTCACCCTGAGATTTTTCCTTACAACGACACAACCAAATGGTGTTTATCATATCTACAAAAGGATTCAAGGTTAATACTCAATGCTTTAGGTCTCCCAATATCCTTGCTCAAAGTAGATGACATCGGGGCTAGATATCAAACCCCAAAAGCAACAACGACACTGAATGAGTCTTTTCTCGACCAGTTGGAAGTTAACCATGAAGAATTTGATACCCTCATGGAATATTGGTTTATGATGAAGAGTAGCTGGAGAAAAAGGGAGAAAGGTATGTTCCATCACGATATCTTAAAATTCCCTACAATGTGTTAAATACCATGATCTATCGACTTTATGGTGAAGAAAGTAGCACTCATTTCAGGATGGAATGGTTCCCAATGGCCTACAAGATTTCCCAGAATGGCCATGTTTTCAATTGGATAATCATTCTTCATTTAGCATCGCTCAGTGCATCCAGGATCCCAAGAGCATGCATAATATTATATTCTACATGTCGAGATATCTAATTGATGTTGTGTGCACCATAAACTCATTCCTAGTTTTCAACTGATCTTGGACTCCGGACAAGGGCCCAATTCACTTTTATTGTTCTTAATTTTGAGAGTTAAATTATAAGATATTTTTCTATAATACATGCAGTTACTTCCTCGCCCCTTTTCATAAGTCCAGTTACTTCCTCGCCCCTTTTCATAAGTCCATATTCATCCTCTTCCCACATAAGATCTCCCCCAACACTCTCAAATGTTTAAAGGACATCGAGGACTAGTACGTGAAGAAATAGTACACTTACATTTAGATCTATGGGGCCACAAGAACACCACACTTGCTACCAAAGTATATGCCTGATAAGCTATTGGCAAGGGAGATCACGTACCTGACTATCAAAAAAGGGCCATATCCACCTTTGAGAAAAAGAACAAGAAATATCACACTTTTCCCCATCCAAGTGGGTTCATATTCTTTGGAAAACAAGAAACAACTTGAAAAGGAAGAGGAAGCACTCTAGGAGTTGTGTATCTATTTGGGGGAACCCAAGTCACACGATCATCATAATGTATTTTATGAACACATGTAGATAACTCTACTAGCACCACAAACCATGCATGAGGCCTGATTCTCAGAGGATGTTTTCCAAGGTGCCCTGAGTTTTTAGGAAGCAGTGGAAAGACTTACCACCGATGCAGTCAGATAAAAATTGAGGAAGGATGAAGAACAAGACATAATGCTATAGTTGGATAAGATTCGATCTCTCCTCCACCAAGATAATAAAAAACTAAGCGAAGAGGATAAAAAGAGAATAGATAAATAAGTTGAATTGGAAAGGAAATCTGATGAGGCCGAAGAAAGATACCAACTATTGAAGAAGAAAGAGGTCAAGGATAAGAAGGCCATGCTAGAGAAGAGTAGAAGTGAATATTCTCGCTCTTGGAAGGATGGTGCAAGGAATAAAGAAACAACAAGCATAGATAAGCTACCATCGGTCGAGCCTGGAGAAACCCAGGAAAATAATAACAAAGATAAAGATGACAACATAGAAGTTCGAGGCACCGTTTCAGGAGGTGTCGATGTTATCATCGTCCTAGATCCTGAAAGAAATGTAGTTAGTATCCCAATAGAAGAATGCACCCATTTGGTTTCTATTCCTAGAAGTTTGTTTCTCACCTCATAAGGACTCGGATTCAAAGGATTAGAGGTCGTTGTTGGAGATTATTACTCCAACCACAAGACTTGATCCATAGAGAAGAGGGCCCCCAAAATAAAAAAAGGCAAAAATAGAAGCAGACTAGGATGTGCCCGAAAGGAATATCAAATGGAAAAGTCAGACCCGATGCAGGATAACACTCTACAAGTGGCCTTGGAGCTGATTTCCTTTGATCGGTTAAACATCATGTCAAGGCATGAGGTCATTGTAGCTTTATACAAAACAAAAGAAAGGATTGCATAACTGGAGATGACCCTGGCAACCATCAAAGAATCTACTACCAATGAGAAAGAAAAATAATTTTTTCAGGCCAAGTAGGCTTATGAGGAGGAGATTAAAAAACAATTATAGGCATAGGAGGAACGCCTACAGATCAAATTTACTAAGTCAATGTCACTAGTCCAGAAATCCCATGCTACTGACATGCAACACATTGAAATCTCACAAAATATGGAAGTGAATAAACTCAAAGAACAATTGGAAGAATTGAGGTCTTTTAATGAAAAAGATCGAGCCGAATTCCATAGGGTACAAATGAAGAACGAAGTTTTGAGAAATACTATAGAATATCACCAAAGCTTACAACCATTCCTAAGGCAAAGAAAGACAAAATCTATGAGAAAATGAAGAGCCGAGCCTATGTCATCACCATAACAATTTTCAGATCAGATCAAAGTCTCGTAAATTTAGCTAAATGCCATTACCGTGGAAGTATGATAGTTTGGGGGACCGGGATATATCTAGTGGAATATAGACAAATATAGAGGAGGCACAAAAGGCATAACTCTAAGTGGACCATTGATCTTGAAGAAGCTCAGATCAACGACTAAGGCATTACATCGGGAAATGGACCAACACCTAAGATAATTAATTGGCATACCTGGGAAAACCCATTATGGTTTCGTCTATGGATACTTGAAAACTGAGGTACATCTGGGTGAAAATAGGTCTACTTAAACGGTTTTTTCCAACCCCGATATCTGGTTGATGGTGTTATCACCGCTGATTTACATTTCATTTTCAAAGAATCTTTTCCTTGTGTTATATTTCCACTTAGATTTTCAAACTTTTTCACCACTGCCCAGCTCCCATCACCTAAATTCTTCACCAATGGGATCATCCAAAAATGTCATGTACTCCATGAGTCAAAAGTTGGAAAATATACCAAGCCTATACCTAGCCTTAATTCTTATCTAAACTCCTTTAGTTCCATCACTTCATTCATTTTACCCTTATTGCATTCGTTGAAATTAAAAAATATTCCTTTATTAAGCACCCTTTATCCTCATCCACAAAGTCATGTGTTAAGCCTCATATCTCAAAGTCCTTCAAATAGAAAAAAGTATTTTTATTATTAATATAAATATTTTTATATTAATATTAATATTTAATCCATTATTTAATTTATGAAATCAAGTCAAATCATGGGCACAAATCTCAATTTATAATGTGGAAAAGTCAAAGGTTGAATGGAGGGCGCACACACATGTCGGGGATTAAAGTAGCTAGAAGGTTAATTTTGTGAAGGCAGACCAGGGAATAATACCATGGTTTTGATTTAAACCATTTTAGCCAAATCCCGATATAATAAATGAAACCATTTATCATATTTTTTATGTGTGACATTTTTCCAAGAGTGCATTTCAATAATGATTATGGGATTTCCAATAAAAGAAATTCTTCCTCACTATGAAATTGTTTTTACGAGGTAAAATTCACATTTTACAAATCAAAGAGATTAATTCCATGAAAAAGATTTAAATGGGAATATGCATGTGAAAGGAAGATTTGGATAATTTCTTATCCAAAGGTTTTAAAGGAAAAGAAGAAGATAAAAGGTATTTTTGCCAAAGACGTAAATTGGAAAAACACACAGTAAATGTTTTCCATAGTGAACGAAAATTGGAAAAACATTACAAGCAAACAAGTTTTCACAGGAGATGGTAAAGTAAATGTTTTTACAATGAAATGGTCAATTTGGAAAACAAGACATGGTCTTGGGTAACTACTCGCATGAATTACAATTATGAAAATTAATTTAGTAGGATAGAAAATATTTGGGAATTATTTTTATTTCAAATATATTATTCCCAAATTTTTAATGAGAGTATGGATAAATTCAATTATATTTGAAAGATTATGAGTGACACTTCAAAGAGAACGTATGTAGTGTGCTGAGTCGAGCTGCCGAGGGATCATGAAACGCTTTTTCCCCTAAAATTGTTAGTTGTAACTCTTCATTTAGAAGCTGAAACATTTCATCTCGGTTATTGTAACCGGTTGCACATGGAAGGAACTTGAATTGTATAAGTAGAGGTTGGTGGAGTATTAGAGGAGGGCAAAGTGTAAGGGAACCTTTTTGTTTGTTTCAAACTTTATTTGTAAATTTTCCGAATCTAAATTGAATATAAATGCAGAAGATTTTGAAGTCTTCATGAAAAGATTCTAACGAGTGGTGACATGAGCTTTGTTTCCTTTCATCGTGTGTATTTCCTATAGCCCCGCCATTTCCATGTAAATTTTTCTTCTGTTTAAATTGAAGAGCTTAAAGGCCCAGAATTCGGGTCTCCGAACGCTTGGTCTAAGCAATTTAAACTATGTGATTGTCTTCTTAACTTATTCAATATTCATTTCAGTAATGCTCTGATGCACTTATTTGTCTTCTTTATCTTCCTACACATCTTTTATTTCAAGAATAACTCAGATTCATCAGCCTTTATTTAGCCTTTTCCTCCTGAGAATTCTATCACCATGCATCATCTCTGCTCACTTTCTCAGAATTTTGACTCCATAGCCCATAGTGTCCCCCTCTTCTTCACCAACAACTCTATTAAAAATCTCCCCAACAAATCAAATCTAGTCACCGCTAAAGAGATATCAAGTGACACTAGAGAGCCCTCTTTGAGTTGGGTAGGCTAGTGCCTCATATCTAAATTTGGTTGAAACAATTACCCTTGTCATTTGTCTATTCACCGATAGAATTTTATTATTCTAACAACATGCAAAAAGTGTTGTTTAGTGCACTTGATAGAATACTTGTGTCTGAATATGAATGGGCACAGTTCGACTCTCAGGTGAAAGTTATCCAGAAAAAGTATAAAAAATCCTTGGAATCTTAAGACACAATCAAAGAATGACAAGAATCACCACCAACAAATTTTTCCCCAAAAACCCTCTCATCGTAACCTGATGAGCAGAGAATCTGTGATCGTCGAATGCTTGAAACAAGTATGACAATGATTTCCGAGGTGTTAAAGACCCAGGTTCAATTCACAGTATCATGCACAAAGGTATGGAGATCGTCTAGCAATATACTCTTTCTATTTGGAATGGATCCCCTAAGGTGCATCGAAAAATCTTAATCAACCCAAACGTTCATCAAAGACGTGGACACCAAGAAAAACCTGGCTTAGAGAGCAACCAAAACAACTATTGAAATCAACATGGAGGTTATCAAAAAGAGACTGATACAACCCTCCAAAATCATCACCCTAACCAAATTTTTTGTGCAACTTGTTGAGCAGAGCCTCAGAACGAAGATCATCATTCCCATGTGTAAGAGTCAAGCTGACCTAGAGAGGACATAGTTTCTTCGAGTAGATTCCATACTCAAAGATTTCAAGAATTGGAAGGAATTTTTGGATGCGAGGGAAAAATGTCAAGGTGCTCCTGAAGGATTACTTTTGTAACTGAAATTTTGCAGGGTAAATCAAATCATTGTAATTATTCCCTAATTGGGAACATAAATGGGAAGCATCTCTTTGGCATCCCAACCGTTATCCATATGAGTATCAAAACATCGTCCCATGGCACCTCTATAAATGGGATAATTGTAATTGAATAAAGGATTTTGGTTCTTTGGAGAAGGACTGGTATATTTACTGTTATTTTGAATAAAGGGCTGAAGAAAATTTGGAAAAAAATGGCATTTATGTGTATGACCATAGAAAATTTTAGGGGTGAAATTTTTCCCATGGGTGAAATCTAGCCCCTTCAAATTTTGGCAGGGTGAATTTTATATATTAAAAAAAAACCCATATTAATCCCAATTAGCCCCCCTTTTATTTTTAACACAATATTAATTACATTTTCTCCTTGGAAAAATGGCGGTCATCCTCCCTTTCACCCGATTTCTAGGAATAACTATCGATCTTTTGGGGTTTTCTCAGACAATTTTAGTTTTTTCACAGGGCCAAGGACCATGATTTTCCTCGATTTGGGAATGGCCACTGGCCTTAGGGTTTTTTTTCCCACCGATTTGTATATTTTAGTTTTACAAAGGACACCCCTGATTTGGAGTTTTTACATGAATTTGATCATGGGTTTATAAAAACATTTCCCCAATTTGATAGTGATTCACAATATTAATAGATCCAATTGGTTCGACTTGAAATATTCATCCACACCTAGCTTGAAATATTCAAAGGCCAAGTTCCAACTCGAAATTCTATTGTCAAAATTTGAAAATTACAGGCGGAGAAAGTGTCGAGTTCTTTCCATCTTCCCAGTCTCTCTATGTCAACATTTATGGTTGCTAGACTAGCCCCTGCAACACCTTGAATCTTAATATCGGGTAAGTCATAAGTGGATTATGATCCCTCTCTACAACTTTTGAAATTTGTCACGACTGTGTAGGGATAATCTTAATATCTTATCATTTATGGTCTCATGGTTCTTTTCTCCGCTAGTAACAGAGTTGTTTTGGGCATGTTGTTCGTGAGATTGATTCTAGTCTCATAGAATAATGTCAGGAATCCAAAAGATTTAAAATAAAGTTTTTTTAATTCTTTTCCTACCTTCAGTTTTTAAGATGAAACGTGAAATGAATTTTTTATGATTAGAAAACACGGAGGCAAGATCTCTTTCTTTGAGTCTTAAATTTTATCTTATGAAAAGTAGAATCGATTAACAAAGACTATTAAAACAAAGTAAGGTATCAAATATCGATAAATATTACCTCATTCGCAATAGAATAATTATGACGAAGCAGTTCTTGATAGATGATTTAAAATGAGGAAAATCACACAGATATAGGTCTTGTTTTACTCACAATAATAACAGAGGAAACAACGTAACTAGACAAACTTCCAATATATAGAGACCAGAGTAGATGTATTACTAAATTACAATCTTTCAATCTTCAAGAGCCATTGAGTGAAGACAATATGATTAGGAAATGGAAATACAAGGAAAGCACATAACTCAAGAAAAATGAGACGTAGAATCTTTGTCTTCTCTTTTCTATTGATATTCAATGAGTTCTCGTTTACATTTGGCAAGAAGAAGCCTTGATTAGATATTACATCTGTTTATTTATACAAAAGTGTCTTAACCAAAAGTAGTTATACATTCCACATTCTTTGATCTCAAAAATAGAATATAATCAAAACTGAAATATATAATGCATATTTTTTCTAAATTTGTTGAGATTTCTTCGGTTTGCTGGCACTTCACTTGTCCTTTATTTTCTCGCAAGCGTACTTGGTTTTTTATGATCGTTGAATTGAGCATGCAGTTCCATTAATGCCACAACAAATTTGGGAGGTTCAAAATTTTCATTCAACTCAAATACAAAAACCTTTTTTTGTACCAAAGGTAATTTCTCTTGAATTTTCACCACTGCTCGTGTTGTAACCCGATGTTGTAATCTTGGTTTTACCAAAAAATCATTTATCATTTGTAAATCAACATGATCTACCTATTGGATATCACTTTGTACACTCTCTCTATATTTCTTTGAATTCTCTTTTCTTCTTTCAATCTCTGTTTGTCCAAGTGTATCATGGATAGAACCGCCATGAAACTCATCCATTTATAGCTCTACAACTAAGAGAGTGTTAAGACAAGATTCCTTTGCTTCTCTAGCTAGATTCTTACTTTATTCAAGATTTGATTCCTGGACCTTTAAATCCATTTATCCCCTTATCTGATCATACTGTGAAAAGGGGGCAAGCCCAGGTACATTGATTTTTTGTCTCCATACTATGAATTCTTGGAATTTAGATCTGGTTGTATAGGATTCCTTCTCCTTTTCATGAATATTATTCAAGGAATTATTAATCAGTTGATAATGTCTTTGAATAGCATCCATATTTTGGTATAGGTCTTGCTGGACAATTTCCATCTTTCCATTTATTTCAGATGCTTTCTTCTTAAATGTAGTGATATCCATTGATGTGTTCTCAAATAAATTTATTTGAGATTGCAACTGATCTATTAACCCGTCTCTATGGGAAAGCACATTATTTATCACATGTTGATTTTGAACACTTAATTCCAGTTTTTCTTCTAACTACGTTATATGTTGCTCAAAACCCTGTATGATTTTCTCTGTATCAAAAATGATTTTATTTCTGGCAGTCATTTCCATCTATTGCATATCATTATGCAATTGTTCAGCGAGAAGACTCTTTTATTCTAGTTGTTTTGTGAGATTATCCACTGACCACTAGTTAGCAGTTGCAAAGGCTCCCAATGAGTCTGCAACTTCTTTTTCAAATTCAGAGTCACTCTGCCTGTCCTTATCCATCATATATCGTTTTATTCTTTTTGGTAATTACTCCTACTTTCTATTGAGCTTCATTTCTTATGATAGCCTTCCTTTTATTGTTGAAAAATAAATTTTATGGAGGCATTTATTCAATTTGAATAGGTGTGAGGTCATATATATTAATAATCTCTTAACGAGGTAACTCAAAACTTGTTTCTAGAGGAGTTAATGATGATATGGGAGAACTGATTGCAGTGGATCCTTTTGGGTTTGTGGCTTCTTTCACTAGAGTTTTAGTATTTGGTGATGAGAAAGGAAAAATATGCTCGTGATTCATTAAAGCCTAAAATGATGCTAATAATGTTTTCTCATATTTACCTGGTACTGATATTATTGCATATTTGGATAATGTATCTGATCTCTTCTCCCCTTCCTTAGCCTTATCCTTAGGCAAGTTATGTTGCTTGGGATCTGTCAATTCTATCACATGTGAAGTTGGATTTTGTTCTCCCTGCAAGACCTTGGGAAAACTATTCCTTCTGTTCTTCTGAAAAGGAAGCCTGAATGTTGATATTGAGGAAAATTTTTAAATCTTCTTTCAAATTCATCGTATGATCTTACTCCTCTGAAAATTTCACCAGAGGGGGGGGGTCTTCATGTATATATATTTTCATATTGAATTGAGCTAGATGATTTTCAACCACCCTATGAGGATCATTCCTTTTATACTCAATATCAACCAATTTGATATCTTCTAAGGCTGAAGCTTCAACCTTAGCGTGTCCAGAATCAGATAATGAAAACATGCCAACCTGTATGGGAAAGGTTGGCCACACTCTGTTATGTGTTGTCTTCAATTCTTTAGTTATTCCTCGGGAGACTGTTTGATAAGCTACTTCTCTGCAAAACAGTCTTTTAGGTAGGAATATGGGGAGAGCATGCAGAGATAAATAACAATCAAACACTCTGATATAAGAAAACATTTCCTCAACATACCATTCTGCGATAGCACCCAAATTTCCAATGATTTGTTCTGAAATTTTGGGGGGAGATTGTCCATAGATAGCTTCATGAATTGGGATTACTACATTATGACAAATTTCATAGAATAAGTCCTTTGAATTTTCCTCCCATAATTTAGAGTGATAAAAATGTATGGGCTCGGTGCTAGTCAGAGTCTAGCTCCAATTCATGAGAGGGAATGGAGTCTTGAAACAGATCGCATCCATAGTGAATGCAAGCATATAAAAGGGGGCATGTTCTCCTTTAGATTTTATCATCTTGTATTCCGCAATTTCCTTGGCTAAATTGTTTGATAACATTTTTCCCTAATCAAAAGTGTAACCCTCATTAACCTCATGGATTATGGGAACCCATTCTATAGTAAAATGCGCAGGATTTTTCCTACCGAACATTCTACAGAGTATCATGGAAATATACATGATATGAGAATAACAGGATGTTGTAGAATATACACCATGGGTATCAAATTTGAACTTGCTTGGATTAACCCACCAGGTTTTCACTATATCGTGGATGGTTCTATCATATTTAGTGCATTCCTCATCCTCACACTTCAATATAAACAATGAAATGTAGGTATATTTGGGTTTAGAAGATCATTTGTACATTACTTGAATATCCTTGGGTCCAAAAGAGTCAATGAAGGTCTTCTAGTGATTGAAGATGCTTCTTGTTGGGATATCCAGGTGTTCTAGGGCCCAACTTATCATATCAGTTTAAGGCATAAGTTTAGGCCGAGAAACAACTTTATGTAATTCAGACTTCGCCACATGTCAAAGATTAGCTAAAAATGTATCATCATCTTCTTCCACTGAATCATCTGGATAGAGAGAAAGTTTGTGCTCCAAAATGTCATAAACTTGTTTCCAAGCTTTGGTGGCGTCTGTCAATCGAGTAGTAGTATCTAAGAGTATATATAAATTTGGGTTTGATTCATTAGTCGATAAATATTTTCTTATTTCCTATTTTGCGCGATGCCATGATTTTCGAAAGATGAAGTTAAACTTCCTATGAAAAGAAAAACCTGTGAGCTCACAATGTTGAATACTAAAATTTCAGATGTTAATGGTGGAATGATTTGAAACTTGAATTTTGAAATGCCTTTATTTACAAAAAAAAATAATGTCCATCTATTTTTGTATTAATCTACTGACAGAGTAATCATTCCAAAATCTGTCAAATTTATTACTTGGCAGTCGTAAAACTTATCCCAATCTTTACTGCCAACTCAAGTTGGGTGTATTATTAATGGATGTAATTAAGATAACATACTTCAGTGGTTCGACATTCAGGGGTTATGAAAGAAAAATAATGGATATCTTTCGAATGATGAATTCGCGGAGTAGTTAATCAATTATTAAATATTTTTTGTTTTAATTAATCAAGGTTTAAAGTTGCTTTTAGTTTTAATTACTTCGTAACTTCAACATTCAGGAGTTTTGAATGCAACATGGTGTATATCTTCTGAAGGTTGAATTCGCGGAGCAAATAATCAAACCTCTTTTTTAAGTACTTCAGGACTCCGGAACTCCGGAGCTCCAGGAGTTTGTGACTCTGTGAGTGTGTATGTGTGGTGAGTACTTCGGTAGTTTGGAATTCAAGGGTTTTGATTGCAAGCCAATAGATATCTCCCAAAGGATGAATCTGTGGAGTGATTACTTACCGTTAATCATGACTAATTAAACATGTTTTAATTAATTAAGTTTTCTAAGTGTCTTATTTATCATGATCACAAGTGCTTTGGTATTTCGATGCTCCGACGCTCCGACATTTTTGAACCTGTTCTTTGATTTATCTCCCGAAGAACAATCTCCTAGAGTGGGGTGGAAGTGATGATGTCACTTTCGATGATGTGTCATGAAAAATGTGAGTGACACGTGTCACCTAAAAACGTGTGAATGATATGACAAAAATGCCCACAAAGAGTGCAATGTGTCAGCCAAAATGAAGTTTTTGACAGGTGTTCTGTGACTCATCAGTCGATTTTGTTTAAAATATTTTCATGAGAACCTGTCTCCGGGACTCTGGAGCTTTGCAACTTCAGGTTTTTTTTTATTTTTTATCTTTAGTCACTCTGAATTTGAAACTCCTGAATTGTGAAGTCCTGAAGTGCCTTTGTAATTTTATTTTGTTTAATACTTACGCAACTTTAGAGCTTCAAAATCTTGGGAACTGTTGATCCAGTTGACTAAAATTCTTTAGTGGATGGTATTGGAAGCGCCCTATCAAGATATAATGAACATACTTTTATTCAATGAAAAATTATTTTCCTAATTTTTTTGTGATTTATTTTTAAGGATAAAAACCAAAAAGCCTTTCAAAGTTTAAATTATGAATTTATAAATCATTCTAACAGGGAACTCATTAAGTGCATATGCTAGCAGGGATTATCCTGATCAAGGATAGAGCCCACCAAGCCTCTAGGATAGCAGAGGCTTCAGGTCATGACAAGTGATTTTTTGGGTTGGTGATTGGAGTAGATTAGTAGTTTTGTGTAATGTGTTTAAGTGTTTTTTAACTTACCCACAGTTTGGATAAATTACCTGGGTGTTTTTAAATCATTCTCACAATTTAGTGTTGATTCACTGAAACACGGTGTTTCAACACCGTTTTCCCAATGCTCATTACTTGTGTGTTTTCACGCACATCGCACAAGTGTCATCCTGATCAATGATACAGCCTACAACCCCACCCAACCTCCAAGATAGAAAAGGCTTCAGGTCATGATGAGTGATTGTTTGGGTTAGTGATTTCCAATTAGAGTAGATCAGTATTTTTGTGTTTCTGTTTTTGAGATTTCTCGTAGACCACAGTTTGGATAAATTATTAAATTACCTGGGCTTTTTTAAATCATTCTCACAAGCTGGTGTTGAAACACGATCTTTTGACACCATTTTCCCAATGCTCATTGCTTGTGTGTTTCCACCCACGTCGCACACGTGTCATCCTAATCAGTGATAGATCCCACCTAGCCTGTAGGATAGAAGAGGCTTCATGTCATGATGAGTGATTTATTGGGTTAGTGATTGGAGTAGATCAATAGTTTTGTGTTTACGTTTTTGAGCTTACCCACGGTTTGAATGAATTACCTAGTTTTCCCAATGCTCATTGCTTGTGTGTTTCCACTCATAAGTGTCACCCTGATTAGTGATAGATCCCACCTAGCCTCCAGGATAACAGAGGCTTAAAGTCATGATGAGTGATTGTTTGGGCTTGTGATTGGAGTAGATCAATAGTTCTATGTTTAAATTTTTGAGCTAATGGAATTTTTAAATCATTCTCACAAGCTGGTGTTGAAAAATGGTGTTTTAGCACTCTGTTTCCCAATGCTCATTTCTTGTGTATTTCTACGCACACGTGTCATTATGATCAGTGACAGATCCGACCCAGCCTCGACCCTCCAGGATAGCAGAGGCTTCAGGTCATGATGAGTGATTGTTTGGGTTAATGATTGGAGTAGATCAATAGTTTTATATATTGTGTATGATGAAGTGATTTATTTCTAGATAAGTATTGTTGGTTTTGTAATGTGTTGAGAATAATTGAGTTCTTAAAATTGATATATATCTTGCATTTGTGTTGAATATCCAAATGGATGACTAATTTTATATTATTTTTCTTATGTAGGATTCACTTTTGGTTTCTAGATCGATTTGAAATTTTAATTGTGAAAATTTTAGTGAGATGTCAAACAACATTCGTGGAAAGAAAACATATAAACAGAGGGATGCATTTTCTTACTTTCAAAAGACTCAATCCAAGAACCCATATTCTCTTCATGATTGAAGCGCTTTTGAGAAACCCATTAGTAAAAGTCAAAGAGATGTCAACTCTTTTGAGAATGCATCTAATATCCATATAATAGATGATGAAATAGGTTCCTCTAGTGATCAAATTGAGTTGTTTTCACCATAAATTGACAATAAGAATGTTGAAGGATTTTCCTTGGAAGGCAACACAAACCATTCACAATCATAGAAAAGGGGAAAAGGCCAATGGGACATAGGGATACAATTCCAATCGGAATGGGTCTCAAAATTTCTATTTATTGAACCAATACCTCTAACAAATGAGAAAGAGGCTTCA
>SNQJ01S0053997.1:28276-54456 GCA_010110895.2 Picea sitchensis
TGTAAGATGACTTCTTAGAAGGTTCTACTTCTAGAAGATTCCTCCTCTAGAATGTTCTTAGGTGATGGTAGCACTATATAAAGTGGTTCAAGCAATGTAATGAGACATGAAGAGAATTATTGTATTTGGAGCTGAAGCTCATCAGGAGGAAGCCCTCTCGAAGAGGCAAGTGAACAAGAGAGGATCCCTTCCATAATAGGATCCATTGTATGGTGTTTCCCTACCTTAAGGGTTTGGTAATAATAAAGTGTGGTTTAGATTCTATATTGCTTTGTGGATCTATTTTGTATTCAGTATTTGTGGTGATTATATTTGTAGATCTATTTGGTTCTTAATAGTAAAACTTGGATTGAGAAGGATCAGATCAGAAGAAAAGCAAAGGAAGAAGCTACAGAAAATAAAAAGCAAGAATTAAGGGATTTCATAGCTAGAAAAATAGATCGACTAATAGAAGAACAAGGGGATAAGTCGAAGAAACATAACCGAGTAACAACGTACGAGGGACAGAAGGAAAGAGAATTAGATTTCAAGGTTGAAAGAATAAAATAAGGCTTGAAGAACCTATCTATGCAAGAAAGAAGTATATCCACCCAGGAAGTATTAAGATAAGGGATATTAACTTCAGACCCTTTGAAGGCACCTCAACAGTGCGAAGCCACTGCACTAGGGGAAGATAAGAATAAAAATGGAAAGAGGATTCCATAAATAGTTAGAGAGACTCAGATCATAGGGAAGAAGGCAAGGAAGCTCAATAAAAATAAAGCTAAGTTGGAAATTCTACAAGAAGCTACAAGGAATAGATGGAAGACTTCGCAGACTAGAACCTTGCAGGAGGTAGGTTCGCAGGATTTGAACCTCATTGGAACAACAGGTTCGCATAGAATGGGACTTCATCCTGGCGAAGTTATATCACCGTTGAAAGTGCCCTGACCGTTATAATGACACTCCAAAATAGTTAGAAAATGCATTTATGGGCTAATGGACCGCTTTTGGACGTTGAGGTCGTGCCATAATGGACATATTTTCATTGATGGAAGTATTTCCTGGTTGTTGGAAGATTCGTTACAGTTCCCCGCTTATTTAACTCATTGTTCATTGCACCGGGACCACATTTTGCCACTCGTGATTAACTAAGCCAAGAAGAGAATTATCCGTGTGTCGAGATGTGTTATCTGAAACTAGACACCACTTGTCCTCTTGTCTACCCCACTTGTCCATTCGTCTACCCCGAACTATCTTTTCAAACGTTAGAATGTCGGGAAAACCTAATGAGTTGGAGAAGTCTATTGAGGATTCTCTTAGGAATATTATGGCCAACAGACCGATATTTCAAGGTGTCCAGGCATTGTCGAGTAGGGGAATGTAGGCTTCCACTTCGAATGGACATCATTCTAGCTGTGTTAACCTCGTGACTAAGCATCGATGTAAGTACTACGATGATCTGGCTAATGCGAAGTAGATCCCATGGAGCCTACCAGAGTATATCCCACATTTGGCTAGCATTTTTAACCATGACAACATTCCCTGAGATTATGGGTACACTGTTTTCATCGCATACATTCCGAAAGGAATATGTGTAGTCAAGATTCAGTTAGGACAGATCCCACTACTGAAGAATAGCGACTTCAATTTAGAAGACAGGAAGAACTATGCTATGTTAGCACCCACCACTACTTGACGAGTTCAATTGGAAATAAGCCTCGCCTCGTCTCGCAACCATGGATTAATGGGTTGGAGAAATCCACTATGTTGAATGTGATGAAGATCCCCCATTTTGGCCGCCACCAGGAGGTTAATGCTTGTGTTATACTCCTCCTCTCGTGCTCTGATTGAGGATACTTGTGGCTCGACAGAAGGATTACTGTGGATCCAGTGCTAATCCACTGGATCATAGGCTTAAGCATGAAGGGACCTGACCCTCAACAGTTTTATCCAGGGAATCCCTCAGACCGTTCCCTGGCACAGAACATCAAGGAAGCTTATGGAGAAGTTGAAAAAGGAAAGAAAGGTTACAAGGTATCCTCTATACAGGATGGTGCAGTGTGCCTCACTTTCCAACTCATAGCTGGAAAGCTCGTAAGGAAGAACCACCCCACACAGGTCACCGGGTTCATGGTTGACTGCACGGGAAAAATTGCAGAGGGCATGCATATGAACTAGGCGAACTACCTCGTCAATTAGCTAGAGAAAGATTACCATGAAGCCCAGGATTTGGGATATGAATTCCATTATAGTTGGATGATCATTTTGATCACATTTGTCACTTGGAAAATTCTTGAAGGATCCACCTTCCCAGAGATCGAACCCTCGGATCCGTTGGTTGCTCAGTTTTCAACCATATGGTAAACCAACGACATGATGAAGAAGTGGCAGTCCAATGTCGTGTTTCATGCATACTATCAATAGTTGAAGGTTTCCATTGAATCATTTATGCGCATGACACCGCACACCTTACATCAGTACTGACCAATAGAAAAGTTATGCGTTGATCCTCATTTCATCTACATCACTATGTGTAGAGACGAGAACCAGGAAGGGTTCGAGCCGTACTACAAACTGACAAATGAAGACATGGAGCAGATTACAAAGGAGTGGACGAAGGAATTTCTTGTACCTATCATTGATGTAGAACTCTCTAACACTGGCACCATAGGAAGCCCGATAGTCACCCGGGTTGAGAATGTCAGACAGTCTAGTGGGATGAAGAATAAGAAAAATAAGGAAGAAATCCAGGATATAGAGAGCGATGAGGAGGAAAATTCTTCTGAAGATAATCCATCTAGCTCGCTAGAAGGAGGAGAAGATGAAGAAGAAAGACTAGGAGGAGGAGATCAAGGAGAAGAAGGGAAAGGAGGAGGCGAAGAAAACACCCCTCCACTTGAGGATCCCCCTCTTGGGATAGTAACACTGTAGAAGAGGAAGGTTTCTCCAAAGAAACCTTCAACTAGAAAGAATACCCACACTAGTAATCCCCAGTTGGAGGCCATGCTCATGGAGGATGACATCAGTCTAGTTCGCGGAGCTATGGACGATGCTTCCAAGAACATCTTGTAGAGATATGGAGAGAAGAAGGAGGATCTATATGGAAGGATCAAAAATTGATTGAAGAAAGTACAACAAGTGGTTTTTTTGGTCCACGCAATACCTATTGCGCCTTCATCATCACAGACTACAGAATTGGGGGATGAATCAATCCAATTGAGAAGACTAGAGGATACAATAGAAGCTCGGTTCCAGATAATGCAGGAAGAGAAGGAGAATCCTATAGAAGCCTTGAAAAAGTAAAAATACAAAGTCCTAGAACAATTATGAGTAGCATGGTACAATGTAGTTTCCTATGAAAGTGAAAGAGAAGAGTTCCAAGCGATGATTCAAGAAGAAAAGAGAGTTGGCAAAACCCAGCTACAAAAGGAAAAAGAGCGCAGAACAGGTTGTAATCAAAGAAGCAGTTAGTAAAGAATGTCACTTTGTACCAGGTTTGGTACAGGAAGATCAAGAACCGGTCGAAGCACAAGTAGCAAAGCTTGTTGAGACCCTCCAACATCTTCAAGCCAGGATAGCGGAATTGGAGTTCCAAGCAGTGTCGAGAACCCCACAGGAGGTGCATGACCAGAGGGAGGAAACCGCTAAGAACATAGTATTAAAGATAATATCCCTCACCTCAAAGTGCAAATAGATGAGTGATAGAAGTGCACAAACATATGAAAAACTCATCGAGTATCCAGAGCTAAGAAATCTAGAATCGTAGTTACAGGAGGCACAGCAGCAGAGATTTTCTATCTAGGCATAGATGATGTTTCTCACCACAGTCGAAATAATGAAGAGATCCCAAGAGTAGTGCGTATAATAGAAACATATCACTTCCCTCCAGAAAAAGGTAATGGAAGTCACACATAAGTTGTAACCCGAGCAGGATGAAGCCTGCAAGGTATTTGAAGAGATTGATGGGCAGGGCTCACAATTGGACCAAGTAGTTTCATCAGTAGAATAGTTCTTAGAAGGGCCTATTACAGAGCAAGCTCAGGTGAAGCAGCAATTTGAGGTAGCTCAAGTTAATCTCGATGCCTTCAAAGAAGCATTATCCAGGCCTAAGTGACTCAGAACGAGTCACAGGTGAGTGTTGGGGGCTTGTTGGCCCTCGACCAAGTTTTGAGGAAACTTTGGTAAGAGTTGACCCACTTTTGGACTTCGACACATTGGTCGAAGAAGGAGCGCCCAGGAAGAGCTGAGATCGTAGACCTCACTGGTTTTATGGGCTATTTGGACCCAGTAAGGGGTCCTCTAGGGTTTTTGTAATGGGTTTATGGGATGTCATCCCATGGGTTCTCCCATGTTTAGGCCTTATTGTAAGGGACTGTAAAAATATAAATAAGAATAATGTATTGTATAAAGGGAGGTAGAGAAGTTGTGGAGCTAAGTGCTAGTAGTTGAGTGCTCTATGTAGAGGACTGTATGTATGCTAAGGATTTGTTCTTGATCGAGAGTTGGCTCTATGCATTGACCTAGTTTTGGAAGGAGGATCTAGTGATTAGTGCATAGATCTCCTATCTAATGCGAAGCTTGACTCTGCGGTTTAGTGCACAAGAGTAACTGAATGTAAGATATTGACAAATAATAAAGAGGTGAAGTGGTTGGTGGGTGTAGCCCCACACTGGGGTGAACCATGTACATCTACTGTCTTATGGTTTTCTTTGTGAAAGGTTATCTATGTTATGTTTTGCTTAGTTCTTAGATTAGAATGTATAATGAATATGTATGTTTTTCTTAATTTCTTTGCTTATATGCTAGATCTGATTCAAAGTGCTAAGTGTTAAGTGTTTAAGGTGCCTAATCTTTTGTTATTACTGCACTAGATCTATTCTTGGGTACGTTCTTCCATGTTAATAAGGTTAATGAAGCAATGTATCTCACTTCCTAGACATTAACAAAATACCCTGTGAAGTGTTATTATCACATATTTGTGTCCCAACTTGGTTACAAACACATGTGCCCTATGACCCCCATGCTTCTACCTCGGGTGAGACCTCACCTGAATCTCAGGTGTTTCCAAAAGGGACGATAGTCGGGTTTTTTTTGGTGCATTGTTAAGCGTTGAACCCTGGTTATGCCCCTATGCCAACAACAATACATGTCATCTTCCTCTTCATGTGTCTTGGGACACTAATCTGTAGATAAGTTTACACCTATAGGAATAGGAACCTTGACTGGTTTACATTCCTGCATATTAAAACTCTGCAATATTGTTTAAACATATTTCCTCTTATTTAACTAGAGTTTCCTTTTTACCTGATCTCTTTTAATTTCCATGCCAAAATGAAATTTGCAGCATCAATATTATTATGACCCAAATGGGAAATATATAGGGTTAAATGTATATGATATGACCCCAGGGGAGGAATATATGGGGCTAAATGTACATGTAATGTGTAAATATATGTAATAAGGTTGGCCCAATAGTAAAGAAGCCTCATGTGCAAGTGTGAATATGTATATATATAGGTCACGTATTCATTATTGTAGACATGTGAATTGTGATGTATGAATGTATTTGGTTATGTGGAGGATGTTCTCATATTATTTAAGAAGTTATTGTGTAACTTATCTATCTTGGAGTTGTGCTCCACACTCACATTTTGTACATGGTGTGTAGTTATGTTCTGTTATTATAATTTAAGCTTTTGGTTCATTACATCTAGTATCGAAACATCGATCCTAGAGTTTTGCTTCGATACCTCTTAGCGAAATTTCCTTTCCTTTTGATGAAAATATCATGAAAATATATTGAAAATTAAGGGGCATTGTTCCCAATGATTGTAACCATTGGACCCCGAATACAACATCAACACCACCCATTTGGATGGAAATAATGGGACTATCCAATAAATACTCCCCCATATTGAGGTTAATATTATGGCACTTCCCAGAAAAATTTATGGTGCCTTCATATGAAATCATTACTTGGAACTCTGGTGCTAGATATATAAATAAATTGAGATCTTTTACTAGTTTGTAATTGATGAAATTATGGGCACCACTAGAATCAATCAATATTTTTACCTTTTTTTATTTTTGATATATCCTTCTATCTTGAGGGTTTGTGGAGTATTAATGTTGGCCAATGCATGAAAATATATTGTTGTAGTAGTCTCTTCTAGCTCTATATCGTGTGATGGTTCCAATTCTTGATCTGCTTCCTCTTCATTGTCTGTGTAGAATACGTTCTTCTCAATGCATTTATGCCCCTTACTGTACTTGTTGTCACAATTGAAACATGCATGCATACACACCTGTGGTTGTCAAGTGTTGAGGAAAACAATTGTTTGAAGGGGGGGGGAACATGTTAAGACCTATAAAAATCCCCATACAAATCCCATGTTATGTATAAAACCCTTTATTAATCTACTTGTTTAATTATTACATTTGTTGTGTTATATTTGTATGTAGGCTTTAAACCCCTTCATCGCACCCTTTCATTATAATTGTACCCTTTTGTCCTATGTATATACCAAGGATACCTAGTCTTAGGATCATCTTATATCATCTCATATTGTATTTCGAAGTGCATGTATTGTAAAGGGAGTTTTATCCCTCGAAGTGGACTATAATTATTGACTCTTTATCATTTTTAAGGCATTGTATCATTACATTTGGTATCAGAGCATCGATCCTAGGTTTTTTCTTCCCCAAGGAAGTCATATTGTAATTTTAGATATAACTTCATTTTGGGGCGACTTCACAAAGCTCAAATTGAATTCTAGCTAGAATTCATATCAAGATACCTTTGGTATGAATTTTAGCTTATGGGTCATTTTACTTTCGGAGATGCCCCTTGTGGAAGATAGGGTTTTTTACTAGTCCTGTAACTAGTCTCAAACATGTGTTCCAGGTAAAATAGACATAAGGTATTCATAAAGGATCCAAATTCTATGAGACAATGTTCATTGGAAAGAATACAGTCAATATTATGTTTTGTGTGATTTTCAGAATCAGATATAAAATATTGGGTGTGTGGCATTCTTTACAATTTCTCTCTCCGGAATAGGACAAAATTCAGAAAGGTTTGGGAAATTTAACATAACTTTTATTTGTCACACCCAATTTTGGTCATACCTATGGAATTGAAGAGTAGACATTTCAGAGTACCACAGGTCATACTTTCAAACTCATAGTGGCTGAAATTTCAGAAATACATCAGAAGGAAGGTCGACCAAATGAACAGACTCCAAATCAGGGTTTCAAAGGTATGTCCACTTAAAACTATCATAACTTTTGATTGGGGTGTCTGAATGTGTTGATTCAAAATCCATTGGAAAGATAAAACATAAAATTGTATATTGAAACAAGTATTATAACCATTTTATATCATTATTCCTAATATATTGAGGTTGTGAGTTGAGTTTTGGAGTTAGACCTCACTTAAGAATGAATGGAAATACCTAAATTTATAGGAGATGAAGATAAAGATGGAATTGATATCATGGAATGGTTAAGGATGATAAAATAACATTGTAAGGATCCTTTTCAAGAAGTCCTTAATTTTTATGGTGAATCTTATAAGTGGTAGAGAAGCCTTAATGAAGACACTAGACTCTACTCCACATGGGAAGAATTTGAAAAACCCTTCTCAGATAAATGGATTAGGGATGAAAAATTTGAGGAATTGTATAGAATTCAAGATGAATTAAAAGAAGAAAAGGAAGAGAATAAGAAGAAGGGTGAGGATATATCTAAGATATAATCCTTTAATGAATCACTCATTAAGGAAGTTAATAAATTAAAGCAATAAAAGAGTAGAAAAGAAAAGTTGGAAAATGATGATTCAAGGGAATATTTGAAAAACAAAGACGAAGAGATATGTAGATTACGAAATTATAATTAAAAACTAATGGATGAGGTTGAGATATTGAAAGAAGAAAAGAAAAATTGTCAAAATCAAGAAAAAGAAAAGATATTACATGAAGAAACTACCAAAATACTTGAAGAGGAAATATGCAAGAAGGTTGTGGAATCCCTAAATATTGATGAGGTAAAATCAGAAGTGCAATCCAAAATTGAAGAAGGATGTCAATATTTGATAAATGGGGTGACATTGTGTTGATGGGAATTTATGACACAATATCAATGAGAAGGATAGATCTGGGTTGGGGTTGTCTATTTAACCCAAGTCGTTTGGTATGATCTAAGCTGACGGGTTTAATGGCTCTGTTAGCCAACTAGGGTCCTAAAAATAATGAAAGGAAATAATCAAATCTAAAGATATGAATCTAACAAACAAAATACTAATTACAAAATGTTAAGCTAATAGTGTTAATATACAATGATTATATAAAATTTTACAAGGTTTAAATAAAATCTTGAGAAAATAATTGTTTGATAAAAATTTTGAACAATATATGAAAAGTACTCTTATTGATGTTTAAAGATATTAAACTAATAAACACTGAGTGAATACGATTGTAACGATGACACAAAAATAGATAAATCTAATTAATGCAATCATTGTTCATTTGTATGTAAACCACTTTAAGTAAAAAAAAACAATACATCTACTAACCTCTAACTGATCAGCAATAAACTAAGTTCCTCTCTTTGCATTGTATACAGTATGAGCTCCTACTTGTTATGTATGTAAGGGAAACTTAGGATAGAAACAATCAATAGTACTTCCTGAATAAATTCAAGGAAGTGTTTCATGCTTTGGAGTGAATTTATAACAACATAAAGATAACTAATTAAATATCCTGTGACCTCAAGATAACCAATAGTTGAGGAGGAAAGAAATCGCAATCCTGGGAATTGATATTATCAACCATTTAATATCATAAGTAAACTCAAAAATAACTAAATAATTGATTGATAACAAGTACAAACTAAACCAATAGATCATGGACAACATTCAAATAATCAACGATATGAAATACCATGCGGAGACAATGCTAAAGCTAAATCAACACAAATAACATAGAAATAACAGGAGAATACAATGAAACAAGCATTTCACAGTTCACACAGGTCTAAAGCCAACATTGAACTGCTTTCCCATATCACTCCAAAAATTATATGTCCATAGTGTGGTCCAGAAAAACTATCTCCCTAAACACTAAGCAGGAAAAACTATTTAAACATGTCTTGGATGTGTTACCTCCTATCATACAAGATAGAGGATGATCCCTGAAAACAAGTTTGTCTTGAAAATAGAATAACAAAAGGATACTCATGTAGGAGTCCTTACATCAAAAAACAATTACATAAATGACATTGTTTTTTCAAAAAATGAGAAATCACTAAGCTATGGGGCGCTTAATCTATGATTTCTTATCCTTGAAAATAGCATCATAAACTATTGTTTTCATGAAAATGATAAAACGAAATCGAATTTTAGATAACAATACAAACTAATAATTTTAAATAGACTGTCTACATAATCTTTCGATTTTGTAGCTAGTCTTAAAATAAAACAAAATCATAAGTGAATCCATTTATTGTTTTTCAAACAGAACCAAATCAGAAAAATCAAAACAAAAATTTACGATTTCATAGATTTGATAAAGAAGCATCTGATAAATCCAAATTTATGATGGTGTTGAAATTCGTTGAGTTTTTTATAATTACATTACCATCCCATTTAATCCTCTTGTTTTCCCTGCTAGGCCCTCCCTCGGGGGGTGCAGGCGGGCGGAGCCCCCCGCGCAGGGGTTCGGGGGCAGCGCCCCTGAATTTTTTTTTCGCACTGAGACGACATATTTCCGGGACCACATGATATTTAGGTGGTTTTTAGGCACATGGTTTTTTGCCGATGGTTTTCTATTTCCGGTTAAGGAATTAGGGTTTTGGACTAATCCAGGTCATTGGGTTAGGGTTTTGGATGTCGCTGGATCCTATATGTATATTGTATTGTAAACAATGTAACACAATGTATGAGATATAATATATGTTGGTTTTTCACGGTTTTAGTTTCAGGTGAAAAATCTATGTGTAATGTTTGTATTTACCATTGTATATTTTACATTCTTTTACTTAATATCGGTTCACGGTGATATTGTACAAGGTTAAATTTACATTTGGTATCGAGCTTTATTGGCTTGGGAGGCCTTTGTCGTCAAGGGGTTGGCTGGTGTGATAAGCCTTGTTACAATGGGAGATCTGCGGTATTTTTGGTGAAAAGAAATGGCAAACAATTGAAGATGGAATCGTGAGAAATGCAATGGAAAATCTTTGAGTTGGTAGAGCTCCGATGGAAGATCTTTGGTGGGCCTGATATTAGTGGATCCACAGTAGATCGAGTGTACACCTACAAGAACCTGAGATAGTGGAAAAAGACGAATCGGAGGCAAAGAGCACAATTCAACTATGTCTCTCAGGTCGGTGTTATGAAGATATGGGAGGAAGCTACAATCAAGTATTTATGGGAAAAGTTGTGGAATTTGTATCGATCTAAAGTCCCTAGTAAATAAACTATTCACGAGAAAGAATTTGTATAACTTTGAGGGATGAGAGATGGAGACTTGTTGACATAGCATTTGAACGCCTTAAATAATATGGTAGAATAGGTTAGTATATTGATATTAAAATTCGGATGAAGATAAATGTATCCCAGGTTTGTTGTGTTCTTTTACAGGATCATGGGATAGTCTGTTTGTTGCCATAGGTAGTAATACAACTTCTTTGAAGTTTGAAAAAGTGGTCTTGTCCTTGTTGTGGGAGGAGTAAGAGACGAAAAGAATATGGAAGGACATAGCAGATGCATTATTTGCAAGGGATGTTCCCAGGAAAGAAATGAATCTAATTTTTTAAGTGGGAGATCTAAGTCTAGGAGTAGATCTAAATATCCCAGAGTGTTTGGGAGGTATGTTGTGAGGGTGTGGAAAAGAAGGGCACTACAAGAAGTGTAGATCAAAGTTGAGAAAAGAAGGGATCTAAAGAACCTTCTTCTGGAGAAAAGACCTCAAGGAAGAGCAGGGTATGTGTGCCAGCCTCTTCAAGAACACGTACATATCATGATGCATGATTGATTGAATCAAGTGCATCCCTTCATATGACTCCTTATAGGGAGTGGTTTTGTGGATATGAAAAGTATGATGGAGTAATGTTTTCTTAGGTAATGATTAAATAAGCGAGTCATAGGAAGAGGAAGGGTCAAGTTGAGACTCATAGATGGAAGGATAAGAACCCTTTACTAGTGTTCTACACATCCCAGTATGGCAGAGAATTTGATTTATGTAAGAAAATGGAAGATCTTTGGGGTAAAACAATTTTGAAAAGGGAACTACTTGAGGATGGTTCAAGGAGCAATGGGTGTTGATAGAAGGGAGTTCGGTTTTGGAACTCTGTATAAGCTACTAGGAAGAACTATTAGTGATAGGTGTAATATCTCCATTATTCCTAATATTGGATATGAAGAAGAAAAAAACTCTGAGACTCTGGAAAAAAGTTATGTTGTGGCGTAAAGGTAGGGCATATCGGAAGAAGGGTCTTCAACTACTACCGCGGTAAAAGGTATGGTTGAAGGTATATGTATTTCTCTACGGATTTTGATTTATGTGAACATTGTCTATATGGGAAGTAGGAGTAATTGCAAAGATTCCCCTGCAGTGCAATGAGGAAGAAGGAATTTTACAGCTAGTTCGTAGTGATTTTTTTGGACCTGTGTAGGTCCCATCATTGAGAAGAAGAATATGTACTATGTCTCATTTATAGATGACTTATGAAGAAAACTTGGATATATTTTTAGGAAGAAATCACAGTCTTGACAAGTTTAAGTTTAAGTCTTTTGTTGAGAATCAAGCAGAGAAACAAATTAAGGTGTTCGGGATAGATAGCGGTGGAAGTTATGCGAAGGAATGAAGATTTGAAGAAATTTTGTAAGAAGTGCGGTATAGAAAGGCAAAGACTATTCCATATACACCTCGGCCCGAGAATGGAGTTGGAAAGGATAGAGCGAGGACGATGGAAAAAGGTGCATGCACAAATTGGTGCAGGGATAGGGGAAAGAATTACGGAAATGGGAGGCGGTGGAGTGCTTGCATGTTATACAGTCAAAGATCACCCTCATGGAGTGTTGGGTGAAAAGAATCCTGAAAGGTATACAACGATGAGGGAACCTTCTCTCACATCTTAAGGTATTTTAGGCTGCGATGCATATGTTCATGTTCCAAAGGAGAAAAGGAGAGAATAAGCTGGATAGAAGGCTGAAAAATGTATCTTTATTGGATATAAAGATGGTCTCAAAGGTTATAAGCTTTGGAACCCGAGGAAAACTAATAAGGTAGTGTATAGTCGAGATGTGGTATTTAGAGAAATGAAGGATGTTGTTAAGCGGGGAAGTCCTACCAGTAAGGAAGAACCAGGAAGATAGAGTTTGATTTAAGATGATGAAGAAGACTCTATAGAATAACATCGATCGGAGAAGAAGATCCTCATACTACGGTATTGAGGAGATCGAATCGAGAAAAGAAGGCTACGGAAAGGTATAGTCCATCTGACTTTCATTCAAATTTTTCTTTGTATACTACTGATGACCCTAGGCATTAGGAAGTGGATTAGGAAGGATAAATCACAGAAGGGCCATGGAAGAAATGGCATCTTTGGATAGAATGAAACTTAGGATCTAGTGGAGTTGCCAGCTGAATAAATCCCATTAGCATCAAATGGAGTATTATTTAAAAATAAGTTGAATCTGAGAAGGAAAAGTGGAGAAATACAAAGCTCGATTAGTAGCAAAGGGTTATTCCTAGGTTGAGGAATTGATTTTGGTGAGATTTTTCTCTTGTTGCCGTTAACCTCTATAAGATTTTTGTTATCTGTTTTTGCTGCATTTGATTTTGAAATAGAACAAATGGATGTAGAGACAACATTCATGTGGATGCGGAAGAAGAAATATTTATAGAACCTTGAGAAAGGTTTATCTTGTAGAAAGGAAAGAAAATTTGGTATGCAAAAAAAGTCCCTCTATGGTTTAAAACGTCACCAAGGATGTGGTATCAAAATTTGATACTTATATGCTAGGACTTGGCTTCACAAGAAATGACGGGATCCTTGTGTATTCTAAATTAATTGGTATTTATTTATTTGGTCTTGTATGTGGATGACTTAGATTCTTGATAGAAACAACAAGGATATTACCGAGGATGTGAAAACTCAGTTGTCCTAAATTCAACATGAAGGATCTTGGTGCTTCAAATTTCATTTGGGCAAGGAAATTAAAAGAGATCAAAAGAGAACACTGGTTAAATCATAGAAAATATGCCGAGACAATATGGCAGAGGTTTAATATACGGGAATGTAAACCGGTTAAAGTTCCTATTCTTGTTGGTGTAAAGTTATCGGTGGATCGGTGTCCCAAAGACACATGAAGATGAGGAGGATATGTCTCATGTTCCATATCTGCGAGTGTAGTTGGTAGTTTGATGTATTCAATGGTATGTCTTGGGCCAGGACATTGCACGTTAGGAGGTTTGAGCGAGTATATGTCAAAACGAGGGAAGAGGAGCATTGGATAGCAGTAAAAAAGAGTTTTTAGGCTGGGCCTTGCTAGCTATGGATTGTCTTTATGAAGGAGACCGAGGAGATTGGACAATGAATTAGATATACATGGATTTGTGGATGCAAGCTGGAATTTAGATGTCGTAGGACATCTACAAGTGGGTATGTGTTTAACACATTTGGAGGAGCAGCAGGTTTGGATGTAAGGCAAAAAGAGCGGTGTGAGTGGCACTTTCAACTACATAATCTGAATACATGGAAACCACTCATGTAAGTAAAGAGGAATCAATATGGTTACAGATTGTGTTCGGTATTGGGTTGGTACAAAAAATTTGTAAGGATAGAGTGTGACAATCAAGAGGTATTGCGTTGGTACAAGAAGCTGTAAGGATAGAGTGTGACAATCAAAGTGCAATTTTCTTGGCGAAGAACCCTGCTTATCATTCAAAGACAAAGCACATTGATGTTCAATATCACTTTGTGAGAGACATGATTGAAGAAAAGAAAGTGTCACTGATGAAGGTGTACACTTTGAAGAATGTTGCATATTCATTAACAAAATATGTGAGCACTGAGAAGTTATCTTGGTGTAGAGGATCCATGGGCATTTCTGCCCTGGATTGTTGACTATGTAACCTTGTAACCCCCTGTGTGCAAAGAAAACAACAAGTGGGAGAATGTTGGGCATGTGTTATATTCTTTGCATGAGTAGTAGTGTTTGAGCATTTGCACCAGGCGTGTAGGGGGGTTAGAGGCAGGGTTCAGGGGCAGCGCCCCTAAATTTTTTTTTCGCATCGAGACGACATATTTCCGGGACCACATGATATTTAGGTGGTTTTTCGGCTCCATGGGCATTTCTGCCCTGGATTGTTGACTATGTAACCTTGTAACCCCCTGTGTGCAAAGAAAACAACAAGTGGGAGAATGTTGGGTATGTGTTATATTCTTTGCATGAGTAGTAGTGTTTGAGCATTTGCACCAGGCGTGTAGGGGGGTTAGAGGGGGGGTTTAGGGGCAACGCCCCTGAAATTTTTTTTCGCACCGAGACGATATATTTCCGGGACCACATGATATTTAGGTGGTTTTTCGGCACATGGTTTTTTGCCGATGGTTTTCTATTTTTGGTTAAGGAATTAGGGTTTTGGACTAATCCAAGTCATTGGGTTAGGGTTTTGGATGCCACTGGATCCTATATGTATATTTTATTGTAAACAATGTAACACAATGTATGAATATAATATATGTTGGTTTTCCTAGTTTGGGTTTCCAGGTGAAAAATCTCTGTGTAATGTTTGTATTTGCCATTGTATCTTTTATGTTCTTTTCTGAATTTCAGTTTGTAGTAGATATTGTACAAGGTTAGAATTTATAGATAGGGGATATCCCTATAGTATCTCTCAACCCAATCAAGATATTTTTCACAGTGAATTGGTTCTATGGTAGGTAGAGGTTGAGTTTGTTTTGCAAAGGGCACTTTGGTCTATCCTGTAATTTTCTTCAGATCGTGTCTTATACCAAAGAAACCCTCTTGGTTCTTTAGGAACGGTGGGATATTAGAAATGAAATTGTACTGTATAGCATCAGTATCGATTTTGTTTCCCACGAACTAGTCATCTACATCCTCTTGAGAAATAAATTTATTGATCTCATCCTCGAAAAAGTGATCATCGACCTCAATCACTGGGATCGAGCTCAAATAATCTCACTGGTGATTTCTCAAATTTCTAGATATGAGCATGCTTGGTTTCTTGTTTGTAAAATTCACATATGGATTACCATGTTTCTTATACCTTCCTTTTTCTTGACAATTGATTCGTTTAGAACAACTTGAATCGGCTCATGAGTAGGAACAGTAGAAACCCTATCCTTTAAATCATCTAGAACTTCTTCCAAAGACTTTATGGGCATGAAAACGCATCATGGATTATTTTCTGATGGCTCTTGGATAATGAGAGAGGTTTGGTCTATGGATTCATGGCCTTCTTGTGGATTAACACATAGGTTTTCTATAGTAGGTTTATATCAAAAGGGACCAGGGTTTTCCTCGATATGAAGAGGTGATTCTATTGCATTCTCGGGTAGGGTGAAATTCTTTCTAAGCAAGAAATTTTCCCACGTATCCCCAGTCTTAGATAGATGCAAAAACACAAGGATTCAAATGAGACCATGGTGGAACATGCTTGACTGTGGGTTTAACCTATGTCTCTAATAGAACTTAGACATTTTCTGCAGACTCTTAAGAAAATAAAAAGGCATATTCAAATTGAAACCTAGAAAAACCATCAGCAAGGGGATGTGATACAAGAAAACTAGGCCATATCTACCTTCACAGGTTATGAATTGCTTAATAATTAGGATAAGTCCATGCCATCGGGGTTTGAAGAGAGAAATCGGTGTATCTTTTGGGCAACAAAATGATTTCTTGGAGGCCACGAGCAAATGCCAGGGCACACCTTCGATTTTGCCATTTTTGAGCCATCGTTCTCCCCCTTGGGATAGTTAAGTAGCTTCTGTGATGGAACCCTATGTCACCTCTAGCTGTAGATCCCCAATATTGAACCTAGTTCCATCAAACGTCTGAGCGAAAACTTGGGCCACAGCAAGGTTGAAAGCCTCAAAATGTTTGATGAAAACATCCTATCCATATGCCACAATGTCGTCTACGGAATTGTCATGAGAGAGGAGGTTTTGAAAACCATTGGGTTCTATTTTTACCACGGGCACCATGGATACTATCACATAGAAATAGCAAGGGAAGCTTGAGGTACGTTGTGTTCTCCAACACACAAAACGTAAGAGGAGGTCTGCATAATTGGGAGGAACCTGATACCTAAGGATTCGAGAGGCTACCATAAAAAACATTTGGAGCTTTGAGTGGGTAATAACCAGAGGACATGCAAGACAATAAACCATTCTGAGAAATCAATACTAAACCCAAAACACCACTACTTACCTCTTTCAACAATGAATGCAAGCATGAGTTATGCAGGACAAAGGGTGATGTGGAATGTAAGTGTGTCAGTCCTGTACCAGAGTGACAAGATCGTGATACAAATGGTATGAGTAGGATTCATATTTTGAATTTAACCCAAGGTTTTTCTAGCTGCACAGTCAAGCATATGTCAAATGTAAAAACCATATAATCAAAAATAGAAAAGACTAAGTCATATCTCCCAAAGTGGATAAATCAAGTGTTATGGTAATGGATCAACAAATGAAAAATATAGGCTTACAAACTTTTAGGTTTATAAAAATAATATAGATTCCCTTTAGATACAATCCCATTTACAAAAGAAACAAAAGAAATCACAAACTGTATGATGATTACTCAAGCCAAATTTTGTTCTAATTTCATGCTTTCAGTCATCAAATTAAAAAAAAAAAACGATAGATTAAAAACGAAGAACTCTTACACTCAACTAGGCCAATGAATCTTCTCAAAGACAAAAATACAGAAACGTTTGTAAGGAGAAGGAGGCAGCTACAAAAAACATTATCCCTTGGCAACGACATTTTATCATGATAAAAATTGACAAGAGTTGTTGGCTGCCAACACACTGCAACTTCAAAAGGAGAAAGAAGACAAGATTCAAGAAGGTTATCAGAAGATACTTGAAGAATTTAAACTTCAGCTATAGGAGGTGTGTGCCAAATGTGACAGTATTATATCCAAGGCTAAAGTAATAAAATACCAAGCAAAGAGGATAGAGAGTTCCATTGTCTCTAAAAACAAGATAAATGAAATGGGTGTGCAGAATGAAGAAAATTCGTCAAATGTGAAACCATATGAAAACCCTCGTTATCTAGAAATATTTTAAGGAATACAAGAAGATCATTATCAACATTATCAAGGAATTATATTGAATACTCATCAATATTCATGGAATATTGCATCACAAAAACATTATTCAACAAGATATTATCATAGACCAACATATGCTACAAATTGGAGAAGCTTCAACAATGATACATGGAATCAATGGAAAGAAAATTATGCAACAACCAGACACCAAGAATTATGATTGAAAAGAATTGGATTTGGATGGATGGATCATCATCAATGGAAGGAACAAAGTAGGAACATAAGAAAATCATATTACTTGGTTTCATCACATGTGAAGCCTTTAATTGAAAATCTTTGAGGACAAAGATTTTTGAAGGAGGGTACTATGTTATGACCCAAAGGGGGAATATATAGGGTTAAATGTATATGATATGACCCCAATGGGGAATATATGGGGCTAAATCTAAACATAATGTGTAAATATATATGTAATAAGGTCGGCCTATAGTAGAGGGGCCTCATGTGCAAGTGTGAATAGGTATAAATAGTGGTCCTGTATTCATTATTGTAGAAATGTGAATTGTGATGTATGAATGTATTTGGTTATGTGGAGGAGGTTATCCTATTATTTAAGGAGTTATTGTGTAACTTACCTATCTTGGAGTTGCGATCCACACTCACATTTTGTACATGGTGTGTACTTCTATTCTATTATGATAATTTAAGCATTTGATTTATTACAAATATCCTTCATGTCAAATTTAGAGGACAACTAAGTTTTCAATTCTTAGATAATTTCCTTGTTATTTCGTATCAACAACATATCATCCACATACAAGACCAAATAAATAAGATGATCACCAACTAATTTTAAATACACACAGTGATATGCTTTTCTCCTTTTCAAGCCAAGTCCCAACATATAAGTATCAATTTTTTTATACTACATCCTTGGTGATTTGTTTAACACGCACAGGGAATTTTTCAACCTACATACCAACTCGTTCTTTCTCTTCACAACAAATCATTTTAGTTGTTTAATGTATATTTCTTCTTCCAGATCCCCATGTAGGAATATTTTCTTCACATCCATATCTTATACTTCAAAATTAAAAGAAGTAACAACAGATAAAAGAAATAGAATAGAATTTAACTTGGAAATAAGAGAAACAATCTCACCAAATTCAATTCTCTCTACCTAGGAATAATTTTTTTCTACTAACCAAGCTTGTATTTCTCCACTTTGCCTTTTGCATTCAATTTTTTCTTAAACACCCATTTTCTTCCAATGGGATTTCTTTCAATCATCAACTCCACTAGATCCCAAGCCTCATTCTTATCCAAGGATGTCATTTATTCAACCATATCCTTTGTCTAAATGTTTCCATCCTCTAAATCCATTGCCTCCCTAATAGTTCTAGGATCATCATCAGTAATAGACAAAGCAAAATTTGAATGGAAATCAAGTGGAGTATACCTTTCCATTTTGGTTATTTCCCTAACCGATCTCCTCGATACTAGAGTACGAGGATCTTCTTCTTAATATTCATTTTATTTTGTATAGTCTCATTCATTATCCTCAAATTCAAACTCTATTTTCTCTAGTTCCTCCTCTGATCAGAATCTGGACTAGGGGTCAAAATTTTAGCCTAAAAATCAAAGTGTTCTGAATCACTTCAAAACGGACAGGTGCATAGGCCTCATCCTCATGAACCTGACGCACTTTGAACGGGTTCAAACGGATATCGGATGAGTGATATATCGTGTTCTATTCAATTTTCCAAACAGGCAAAAAAATGTTGACTGTACAATCCATACAGCTGACTTGGCAGGGTCGTACAAGCTGACATGGTAGGACTGTATAGCCTACATGGCATGATCGTATGTTGATTTGGTAGATGACATGTCAAGCATTGATTTGGCATATGTGGACGAACTAGATTTGTACATGTGGCACTTGGTGACGAATGGGGTGGTGCCACGTGGCCCAGGCATGGGCTGCCACATGGGACCCTGTTATGGTTTTGTTTGGTAAAATTTTATGGAGTCCATTGGGATCAAACCTCAAACCTCCACTAATGGTGAAAATATTTGGCAAGGGCTGCCCAATTGGCACACCCACATTGTAGTTCTTACAACTATATGTTGTAAGTAATATTTAAATGCACGTTATGTTGCAGTTTGGTGGGGGTACGAGTTGGGGCTTAGCCCCAGCCTCCGGTTACATGCCCACATTCCACACAACCATGCCACGGAATTTTGTGCGGGTTCAAACCACATGAAAATGGTTAAGTTTTATGCACCCACCACTTGTCAAGCTCTCGTGCCACCTTGTAACGGAGCCCCAAAAATTGCATTGGGACATGGCCATATGGCCCCCCCATGCACCCAACACCTCTGTGTTTTCAGGGCTAGGTTCCCTAACTGTTTTAAAATTTTGCACAATTTATGGGAATGGCGTGCATGCTAGGTTTAGGAAAAGGAAACGTCCAGAAGCCAGGTTACTCACATAGGAGGTGTGAATTGGCAAACCAGAGACAACAAGCTTGAAGGAGAAAAATGGCAGGAGCCCTATCTTCTTCATTGTTTTGACCAAATGAGGTGCTGAAAAAGCCCAGGTAGGGGTTTTTGGATGTCCTGAATCCATTGGCTATGTTCTCAAAGGAATTTGGAGACTTATATTGTAGGTTTCGCTACAGGGAAGTTTCATAGAGCTCCAGGGAGCTTAGGGCCAGCATTGAAGGAGGCCATACTTAGATGAGCCCAAGTCCATTTTCAGTGACTGAATAGTCATTCTTGAATAACTATTATGCTCTGAACACATTTGGATAGGTTTCAGAGACATTTGAGGACTTTTACAGGTTTTGTTTCCACAAGGAAGCTCAGGAAAGATCAAGGCCACCGGTAGAAGAGGTCATGCCCAGAGAGATCTAATAGTCATTTTTGGGGTTTTATGTATTCTGAACCCAATGGTACAATTAGTAAATCCATTGGAGTTGAGCAGTAGCTTGTAAAAGAATCTTTGACAAACTAATCCCAGAGAGCCTAGTCCATTGATGGAAGCTCAAGAAGATCTAGCCTAGTTGGGGGTGAACTCCTTTATCATTTTGTTATTGTTGTGATTTTTGTTGGTTATTATTTGTTGCAACTTATGTTTGTTGTTGTATTTATTTAGAAAACATATTTAACCTTTCAAAAGCCTCACACATAAACACCTAAAGGAAGCATAAACTTAACACATAAATCCTCTTGCACAACTAAGACATTGAGAAAGGTCCTGAAGTTTATTTTAATGGAGTAGAGGGTGCTTGCATAGAAAAACAATTCATCCCCCTATTTTCATATTAGGTGGTATCAGAGCATTGTTTTGCTCATATGATTTCCATTGATAGATAGAGATTTAGCTATTGGTAATATTGTGCAAGTTTTGTGTTGAAGTTTGATATCTTGAAAGGATGGAGGAACCTTCAAACAGTAAGAGTTCTCATACATCCTCATTAGCCAAGTTCTTTGACAAAGAGATGTTGAAGGAGTTTGTAACCATGAGATATATGGTGCAAGAGATGTGGGAAGATAGAAAGGAGATAATTGTCCTTCAAGAGCAGTTGATGGCCATGAAGGAGGAGAAGCACCATATTCTTGAAAAGTTTCATGAGATGGAGACTCAACTCCATAAGGCAAAGGAAACCCTTGCCAAGTACATGCATGAACATGAGGTATGTAATGCTAGTTTTTCTTCAAATTCCTCTCAAGATGAATGCTTTGGTGTTTTTGAAAATCACACTAGATAAATAGGGTCGAAGTTATTGTTAAAAATGGGCTATGAAAGTAGAGGGTTAGGCAAGTATGCACAAGGCATTGTTGAGCCTATTGTTTTTGAGGAGAGGCCTAAGTATAGGGGTCTTGGATATGAACAGAAAGATGGAGCATATTCCAAAGTTGAGGAGACAAGGGAAACAATTCCAAGAACAACTTTTCTTGCAAGTTCAATCCCTCAAGCATGCAAAGTGTGTGTTTAAGATGAATGCAAATGTGTGAAATAAGAGAGTTGTAACAGCCATGAGCACAAGAACATATTTGTTGGTCTTCAAAAGAGAGCTAGTAACTCTTAAAATTCACCTCCTCAAGAAGGAGATAAAGGTGAATGTTCAAGAACTTTTGTTGCAAGTTCGATCCCTCAAGCATGCAAAGTATGTGTTCAAGATGAATGCAAATGTGTGAAACAAGAGAGTTGTGACAGCCATGAGGACAAGAACATTGTTGTTGGTCTTCAAAATAGATCTAGTAACTCTTCAAACACATCTCCTCAAGAAGGCAATAAAGGTGAATGTTCAAGGTATATTTCTGCCTATAATTCGGTTGCTTTTGATTATGTTAAGCATGGTAAATTTTCATGTAAGAATGGAATAAAAAGTCCAAGTACATATTGTGGTTTAGATAACCATCATGTTTCAAGATGTTGGAAAAGATTGACCACATTCAGGAAACTTTCCAAGCAAAGGCAACCTGAAAAGAAGATGCAAAATATTTTCACTCACTGCCAGAAGAGTGGTCATCTCATTGATCAATGTTGGACATTGCATCCAACCACTCATTCATGGCACAAGAAGAGGATGGATAAAGAGACTGGAAAGAATGGAATAGGAGATTCCATCATCGATGTGAGTCAAGATGATTCACAAGAAGACAATGTTCAGCAGAAAAAGTCACCATTGCATTTGCTTGGTAAGAAATGGTTAGATTTCTTGAACAAGTAAGGCTTGCATTTCTTCCATTTTAGATGCACATTTCATCCTTATATATGCATTTCTATTGAAAGAATGACAAGTTGTAGCAGTTTATCCTAACTTGTATGATGCAAGTTTGCATGTGAATGTGATTCTATTGAAGGCATTCTTGTTGTTGCACAACTTCGCCAGGAGGATGTAAACGATGGGTAAGATACTCACTTATTGCAGCCATTTATATTTTCATTTTCAGATATTATGTACCCACATGTTTTTGGGTTTATGTACTTATGTTTGTACTTGAAGGAGAGTTGAATATGCATATGCATGTGATTTTGTATGTGTGTAAACAATGAACTTTGTGAAAGTTTCATTATGAGTGACTCATGAATATAGCATGGTTGTGTATCATGAATGTCAACTTGTCATTGGGAATTTCGATATGTTTCAAATGAGTCTCAACTTGTGTCGATGTTGTCTTGACGACTATGTTGTGTTGATCATGTTTTTCGACTTATGTTTAGTCAATGGTGTTTGTTGGCTTGCAAGTCGATATTGAGTACACCAAGATGCAATAAAACGACATGTACTTTGATGAAGTACTAGATGTGACTATTATTTCTTGAAGAGAAAAAGACTTGGTTGGTATCATTTTCAGTCTTGTATAAAGTTTGTTTTCAAGATTGATGGTTTTCTTGGTTTGTGACAAGATGTCGCAGGAAAGTATTTTTTGCAGCCATTGTAGAGCAGATTGTGTTGATGCCAAAGAGTTCACAAAAGGGACTTGATTCTCAGTGGGAAGGCTATTAGTCTTCCAAGCACAAAGAGAACAGTGGGTTAGAATCATCCAGAGAACAGTGGTTGAGGGACATAGCCAGTTGCAGTGCAAGGCATGTCAAGGTACCCAGATGATTGCCAAAAGAAAAGACTTTTCAAGTAGAATCAGTTGATAGAACTTGGAAGAAGAAGAGTTTTGAAGCTTAGGGAGATAATTATCAATTTTTGTGGGTCCAAAAGCCTTTCAGTGGGAAGGTGTGATCAGAATCTGGACCAGGGGTCAAAATTTTAGCCCAAAAACCAAAGTGTTCAGAATCAATTCAACATGGATAGGTGTGTAGGCCTCATCCTCACGAACCCAACTCACTCTAAATGGGTTCAAATGGATATTGTATGAGTGAGATATCGCATTTTGTTTGATTTTCCAAACAGGCAAAAAAAATACTCACTGTACAGTCTATACAACTGACGTGGCAGGGCCGTACAAGTTGGCGTGGCAGGGTCATATAGCCTATGTGGCATGACCGTATGATAAGTTGGCAGATGATGTGTCAATCATTGATTTGGTAGATGTGGATGAATTAGATTTGGACATGTGGCACTTAGTGACGAATGGGGTGGTGCCACGTGGCACCCTGTTATGGTTTTGTTTGGTAAAATTTTATGGAGTCTGTTGGGATCGAACATTGGACCTCCACTAATTGTGCAAACATTTGGCAAGGGCCACCCAACCGGCGCACCCACGTTGCAGTTATTACAACTATATGTTGTAAGTAATATTTAAATGTGTGCTATGTTGTAGTTCGGCGTGGGTATGGGTTGGGGCTTAGCCACAGCCCCCGGTTACATGTGTGCATTCCACACGACCACGCCACAAAATTTTGCACGGGTTCAAACCACGTGAAAACAGTTAATTTTTATGTTCCCGTAACTTGTTAAGATCTCGTGCCACCTTGTAATGGAGCCCCAAAAATTGCGTTGGGACATGGCCATATGGCCCCCCCATGCACCAAACACCTCCGTGTTTTGGGTGATAAGTTCCCTAAATGTTATACAATTTTCCATGATTTACAGGGATGGTGCACGTGTTGGGTTTAGGCACGGGAAATGCCCAAAATCCATGTTACTCACACAGGAGGTGTGAATTGGTGAACCAGAGACAACAAGCTTGAAGGAGAAAAATGACAGGAGGCCCATCTTATTCATTGTTTTCGTCAAATGAGGTGCCGAAAAAGCCCAGCTAAGGGTTTTTGGATGTTCTAAATCCATTGGCACAGTTTTCAAAGGAATTTGGAGGCTTCTATTGCAGGTTTTGCTACAGGGAATTTTCATAGAGCTCCAAGGAGATTAGGGCCACCATTGAAGGAGGCCATGCTCAGATGAGCCCAAGTCCATTTTTAGTGGCTGAATAGTCATTCTTGACTAATTGTTATGCTCTGAACACATTGGGACAGGTTTCAAGGGAATTTGAGGACTTTTGCAGGTGTGTTTTCCACAAGGAAGCTCAGGGAAGCTTAAGGCCACCGGTAGAAGAGGTCATGCCCAGATGAGCCATGGTCTATTTTTAGAGATATAATAGTCATTTTTTGTGTTTTTATGTATTCTAAACCCAATGGTATAGTCAATAAATCCATTGGAGTTGACAAATATCTTGTAAAAGAATATTTGGCAAACTAATCCCAGAGAGCCTAGTCCATTGATGGAGGCTCAAGGAGATGTAGCCGAGTTGGGGGTGAACTCCTTTATCATGTTGTTATTTTTGTGGGTTTTGTTGGTTATTATTTGTTGCAACTTATGTTTATTGTTGTATTTATTTAAACAACATATTTAACCTTTCAAAAACCTCACGCATAAACACCTAAAGGAAGCATAAACTTAACACATAAATCCTCTTGCACAACTAAGACATTGAGCAAGGCCCTGAAGTTTGTTTTAATGGAATAGAGGGTGCTTGCATAGAAAAACAAGTCAGCCCTCTATTTTCAGATCATCCACCTTTGGTAGGAATTCCTATTTGAAAACATATTTTATTTCTCTAAATACCACATCTCATCTATGCACTACCTTTTTATTTTATGGGTTCCAAATCTTATAACCTTTCAAACCATCCTTATACCCTATAAAGATATATGTTTAATCCATTTTATCTATCTTACTCATGTTTTACTTTGGAACGTGAACATAGGAATCACATCCAAATACCCTGAGATGTGTGAGAGAGGGTTTCTTACCATTCCATACCTTATGTGGAGTCTTTTCATCCAGTGTTAATGAGGGTGATTAATTGACTAGGTAACATGGAATACCCATTGCCTTTTTCTAGAATTTGTGTCCTAACCCTTCACCACTGAGCATGCACCTTGCTTTTTCCATCAGCGTCATGTTCATCCTTTCTGCAACTCCATTTTTTTGAGGTGTATATGGAGTTTTTTTCTTCCTTTCTATACCACACTTCTTACAGAATTATTTGAATTCATTTCCATAGAACTCTCCACCATTATCCATCCTCAACACCTTAATTCTTTTCTCTGTTTCATTATCCACAAGAGCCTTAAACTCTTTATCAGGTCAAAGACTTCAAATTTCTTCCTAAGGAAATATATCCATGTATTCCACAATAATTCATGTATAAATGATACATAGTACATATATTTTCCCAATGATGGAATCGAAAAAGGTCCAAGCACATCATTGTGAACCAACTGTAAAATTCTATCTACCCTCGTTGCGCTAGAGGGGAATCTTACCCGATTTTACTTCCCATATACACAATATTCAAAGAAATCAAAATGCACAGAGAATTTATAGATACCTTTACCATTTATTAGTTGAAGGTCGTTCTCTCCCATATGCCTCAGTATTTTATGCCATAACATAGCCTTTTCTCGAGATATTGTAGGAGTTTTTTTCTTCTTCAAATCCAATCTCAAGAACAATGGAACTATTGCACCCATCACTAATAGTTCTTCCTTGCAAATTATACATAGTTCCACACTGAACTCCCTTCAGCAACATCATTGCTCCTCGAACCATCTTGTAGGTTTCTTTTTCAAAGTTTATTGCTACCCATACATCGTCCATTTTGCTTAGAAAAATCAAATTTTTGGCTGATCCTAGGATGTAAAAAACACTAGGGAGTATTCTAAGCCTTCCATCGATGAGATTCAACTTGACTTTTCCTCGTCCTATGATTTTTTCTATTGAGTCATCACCTAGGAAAACATCACCTCTATCATACCTTTCATATTTTCAAAACCACTCCCTGTGAGGATGTTAAGCCCTAATATTGGCTCATTACCCCTTAATTGGGGCATATTATATTAGTAATGTTATTTTATTTATGTCAACTTTAGGCCATTAGTTGTAATTATACCTCCTAGTCTCCTATATATACCAAGGAGACATTTTCA
>SNQJ01S0053997.1:54506-73333 GCA_010110895.2 Picea sitchensis
TCCTATATATACCAAGGAGACATTTTCATTTTGAATCATCTTGTACTTGAACATTTAAGTGGGGTAAAAGGAGGTTGCCCCCTCAAAGAGGCTTATTATCTGAAATTATCTCTTTTTCAAGGCATTGAGTACTTTTTTTGAGGATTTTCTATGCTCTATTGATATATGGTTCTTTAACATATGGTATCAGAGCTCAAGGTCTTGGGGTTTCGCTGCTACATCTGAGACACCTTGGCATTTTGGCTATAACTTTTTTTCTACAACGTTTCAGAAGGAACGGCTTGGAGGATATTTAGTACACATAGTTTTCCATGTTTCATGCTTAAAGAAGGTTATAGACGACAAGATCCCAGTTCAAACTATATTTCCAGAACTTGACGAGGAAGGAAAAATCATATTGGAGCCTGAAGCCATCACTAACACAAGAATTCACCAACTGAGGAATAGATCCATTTCAGAGTATCTCATTAAATGGAGGAAACTACTAGCTGAAGATTTCACTTGGGAAGATGAGTCTTTTATAAAGAATCATCTAGAGTTACTCAAGCATTGCGAACAACACTTGTCTCAAGGGGAGGGGCATGTTAAGCCCTAATATTGGCTCATTACCCCTTAATTGGGGCATATTATATTAGTAATGTTATTTTATTTATGTCGTCTTTAGACCATTAGTTGTAATTATACCTCCTAGTCTCCTATATATACCAAGGAGACATTTTCATTTTGAACCATCTTGTACTTTAACATTTAAGTGGGGTAAAAGGAGATTGCCCCCTCGAAGAGGATTATTATCTGAAACTATCTCTTTTTCAAGGCGTTGAGTACTTTTTCTGAGGATTTTCTATGCTATATTGATATTTGGTTCTTAAAAGAGGAGTCATATGAAAGGATGCACATGAGTCAACCATTCATGCCTCATCATCTGCATGTGTTCTTGAAGAAGCCAAGTACACATCTCCTCCTTCTTTTGCAAAGGTTTTTTATTCTGTAGAAGGGGCATATTCATATCCCTTCCCTCTCTCAACACTTTTGGATATACATTGCTTGTTGTAGTACCCTTATTTTCCACATCTCCAACATACCTTTACAAATTTTCTGAGGGATTTAGATATTCCATTATATTTATATCTCACACTTAAGGACTCAGATCTATTTCTTTCCTGAGAGCATCCTCTTGCAAATAATGCATTTACACTTTGTCCTTCCATGTTATTCCTTGTCATCTCCTCCAACAAAAAAGATGAGACCACATCATCAAAACTTAAAGTAGTTGTATTACTTCCTATAGCCACAACTATACTATCCCATGAGTCTGGTAAAGAGAACAATAAATAAAAAAACTTATCTTCATCAGAAATATTGATATCAATAGACAATAATTGACTTACCATTGTATTGAAGTTGTTCAATTTCTCTATCATCGATTATCCATTTTTCATCCTTAGGTTATACAACTTATTCTGCAGGAACAAGTTATTTACCAAGGAATTACAGTGATACAATGTCCCCAACTTATTCCATAAATATTTGGTTGTAGCTTCCCCTGACATATTTAGTAATACTAAGTATGAGGGACACAACCAGATTGTTCTCTTCACCTTTTGATACAACTTCACCCATTATTCTGATGAAATTCATGTAGGTGCAGTATCTAGATCCAAAGTGATACACTGATCTTTTTCAACCAATAGATCCTCCATATTAAGCTTCCATAGCTCAAAACTCTACCCATTAAATTTTTTGATCTTTATTTTGGAACTACTCGCCATTTCGTTCCACCTAAAGAACCAATATCGTAGATCTCCCACTATAACAAGGCTTATCCCAAACCCAAGAAAAACCCATGACCACAAAGACACCCCCCTTAAGCCAATAATTTCTCTGATACCAAATGTATCTTTTAACCTTTTACAATTATTTCCTACAAACAAAATCTCAATAAAAACAGAAAAGATGCAATGGCACACACACATTACACGGAAATTTTACCCTACAAACCCAAACCGGGAAACCAACAACATGTTTAGAGCCACACCTCTAATATTTTATTCATTATCTTCTTCATTTTTCACAATACAATATACATATAGGATCCTGCGGAATCCAAACCCCTAATCCATTGAACTAGATTAGACATCAACCTTAATTCCTTAACCAGAATTAGAAAACCATTAGCTAAAACCATGTGCCAAAAAACTGCAAAAAATGGACACAAAAAACCACCAAAAAACAAATTTGAGCCCCCCTGAGGCTCCCATATCAGTGTACATTACATGGGACCAATATTGAAAAAAATAAAACACATACCCAACATTTTGGAGCTATAGGGAAGATTGGGTGTGCATTTCAATGTTGTCATTTTTAATATATGCAAATAGATCTAAGGTTTGGTTTAAATCAATAACCATTTGTCTTGAGGCTCAACCCAAAACTATTGAGCTTAAGGGGGATTTATTCACCGTTGTGACCAAAACCCACCAACACAGTGCATTATTTGAGTGTTTTTTTTCTTGGGTTACCGAGTGATTTTGGTTTTACAAAAGTGAAAGATATTCTACTATAGCTAATATTTTAGATTCAATGATAAGGTTCAAATTGCATGGGAAATAGATATCAAAAACCTCAAGTAAATGAAGTCAAATTTTTGAATTTGCATTAAGAATGGATCTTCAAAATTTCCATACCTAAGTGGGAATTGGATTAATTTTGTACCAGTTATGTTTGTTTTTACCTACCAAATATTAAGGTGGTTGGTCCTCAATGGAACAACAAAAAATCTAAGTCGTTTATTTACCTTTAGCAACAACAAATTATATGCAACCCTTAAACCATAATATGAAATAATTCTTGCATAAATACCCTAATGGGTATCTTCATATACAACAACAACCCACAACCACAATATTTCACTTGTGGAATCATTAATCTATCTTATGTCACTATAAATCATTTCAGAGTTGTATATGTAACAATACATATTAGTTCAATCATGTGTAACCCCAAACCAAAACATTTATTTAAACCTTCACCAAATTCTAATATAATTCTATAGACATGTGTAATGCCACAATCTACGCCTTCTGCAAGTCGAACCACTCCATTTGGGTCAAAATTGAGACTAGGGTGTGCATTTTACTCTAAGGCAGTTTTGCCTTCAAATTTACATGAAATCTCAAATCTAGGTGCATGAAAGAGACCTCTCATGTTCTTCAATTGTACTTTAATAGATGACATAAATAAATTTACCATCTATCTAAATCCATTTTAAAACTTATAAAACAATTTATGGAGCTACAGGGAAGCTTGGGTGTGCATTTTAATTTGGTCACTTAGTACGATTTCGATATTCAAAATTACAAGGAAAACTTTAAATATAGTTTGGTCACTAGTAATCTAATTTATTCATTTACTACCAATTCACCAAAGTTGTATGGGTAGAAATTTCAAATAGTTTCAAATTACAAATTCATTGGGATAAATTAAACCTGTTGGAATGTATGGAATTCTTGATTACTGATAAATCTATTTCCTCACATACAAAACTACCTGGGTATGTGTTATGGGGCATTTGGTTAGTCAGAAACAAGTTTATTTTTGAAGATAAGGAGGCACATATAGGAATACTTTCACATCACAATAAAGTCTCTTATGGGGAAGGAAGGAAGCAACCAAATAATATTATTCCAAGAATCCTTCAAGAACCAATTATAGATCACACTAAGCCTTGGGGGTTTTTTGATGGAGCATGTCAAGGTACTCTGAGAACTTGTGGAGTTGGGGCCATTCTTTACCTAGATAAATTAAATTTTACTAAAGTATGGTGCAGGTTTGGGCACAAACAATAGAGCATAACTATATGCCCTACAGATCCTACTTAAGGTTGTAGTAGACATGTAGGTTAAGAGGCTATAGGTATTTGGTGACTCCAAACTTCTTATGGAATGGGAAAATGGTAAAATTAACATTTCCAACTTGGATATGGGGCCTATTTTCAATAGGATTATGGAAAGGATATCAATTTTTGAAGAGGTTTCCTTTGCTCATGTCTATCGATAATTCAACCATAAAACTAATCAGTTATCAAAGGAAGCCCTCATTTTGGAGGAATGTTTTTTTCTTATTCCTGAGATTAAGGACCATACTCCTACATATTTGATACTCTTAAAACTTTTTTGATGAATGGATTTCTGGTCATGTTTTATTTTTTGTTTATATAAAGTTAGAGAGAATTTGTCTCGTGGTTTTGTCTTGGCATCAATATTATGTTGTGGAACTATTTGTTTAAAGAGAGACCTATATAAGGATGATTGTAAGAGTCAAATTCATAAGGATAGGATATAGTCTTATCTGATAGAGGTAGTCTATAAAGGAAATGTATGCTAACATTAAAATTCGAAGGGATCATCAACATGTATTTTATTTCCACTACAAATATCAATACAATGATTTTTGTCTTGGAAAAAAAAACTTGAAATATAATTTCTTGTAGGTAGATTTAGACATTATTATAAAGATGCATTGAAGATCACTTAAATATTGCAGATAAACACTAAAGATAAAAAAAAAGCATCAAATATAAGACAAGTATGAGTCAAAACATTACTGATATTCCTAATTCCTCATAATAGAAGTATCTTTACATGACAAACATCACATTTACATTCTCCATTACAAAACTAGGAAAACAATAATACAAATTCTACAATTTTCCTCTCTTAAAAGATTCCTCCTTAGGTCTCTCTAACAAGCCTCTCCTTTCCTATCTCTCTAATTAAAACCTTATACATTATGTTCCCCATGGGGACCACCTTGACCCATAGGTTGCTTACATAATTTGATCATAACTAACTTTACATTTATTCACGGGTCCTCGAGTCAATTGTTATAGCTCTAAGGAGATGCTTAGTAATTGAGGCACACAATGCCTTGGTGTATCCAGTAACTGTTGCAATCGATACTCATAAGGATGTTTTATGGAGTCACTAACTTCATAGTGTAGGGTGGTACTGAAGAATCTTACAATGCAAATGGGTTCCAAACTTGGTAGTGCACCAAAGAGTCTAATGGAAGATACATAGTGAAGTATGGATATGTAGGGTGAACTACTAGGAAAGAAGAGAGTTGTGGAAGTGATGGTTAATGGTTGATGATGTATTGGGGAGTATATTGAGAAAACTCATTATGGTGGGGATGGACAATATCGATACACCCAGGTATAATTTTACCATGAGTTATGGTCTTGTTGCGAAGCAACTTCCATAGTATCATATACCTTGGTCAAACACCTTCAACGCCCATTTGGCCTACCAAACTAGACCTGTTCATTCTCGCGAACTACTTTGTCTCTTATCTCATAATATTTTCGCATTCCCTTGGAAGTGTTAGCATCATAGGTTCATCCCTTCAAGATCTTATCATTTTCCTTTGGTCCTCCCACTTCTATTGGAGACTCCCCCTTTCTCTATCTTGCAGCCTCCTAGATTTTCGATGTTGATGCGGTGTGCTTCTTCTTGACTGGTGGCACCATCCACATATGAGTGGAGTATTGAGGCCTCTGATCTGGCCACATGAATCCTTCCCAAGTTTCCCCCATGGTGGCGTAGTCTAAATGTTCTATGTTTAATTGGCATTTTTCACCAGAATCCGGTGATCTAAAGCTAGGAAAAATTGCAATTTTATGTTGTTTAAATTTCATTTTTGAATGCATAAATGGATTCATCATCCTAAAAACACCTAGGGGCACTCTAATTATACAGAATTAACCACTTAAAAGACTACTTATAATGTCATGGAATAGTGTCTCTTCATTATACAAAGGGTTAACTCTAGGACATGGCAGTACTGGTCGGGACTGACCATCATAGGACTTCACTGGTCACATTAACTAACTTCTAACTTCAGATTCACTCATAGCCTATCTGGAAGCACAACTGATCTAGGTAAAGTATTGTCCATCCTACCCACATCATGCAAACTTTAATCTGCACTATGTTCATCCATTAATCCTTGTCCTTTCCAATATATCTCGTCCACTAATGTTTAATTGACGTATTGAGACAATGTGGGCATAATAAGCCCGCAACGAACATTTTTGTCCCCCCTAGCTGGCATAATTAAGGCCCAAGGTGCCAAACGGACCCATGAGATGAATACTTTGTTAATATGGCAGTGTCATGTGGGTGACACATTTTCAAGCCACGGGGCAATGGTAGGTCATGATGGTGATGTCAATTTGGCAGCATCAGTGTTCTTGTGCAAATATAGAAAGTTTTAGTCGTAGTGGAGTAGTTTGTGGAATTTTTTTTTTATTGCAAATCATCAAATATGAGTTAGAATTCCAATGAATAAGGGACAATGTCGTAAGTTCGATGAATGTTAGGGCACCAAGAAAACAATATAATGAAATTTTGAGAAATAGTGAGTCATTCTGATGGTAAGGTCAATTTTATCTGTAACATCGGAACTCCCCATCAAACTTCAACACCATATGTAGTAGTAAATTTCTATGTTTTTTTTTTATGGGGAAATGGTGTTTTCATTTTACATGAATATGATTAATAATGTTGAAAATTATATTCATTTTAATATGTCATGTTTATTAAACAATAAATTTATGCATATCAATAATAAGGAGAAAGAAGAAATAAGGAGGTGACTAGGATAAATGATATTTATAAAAAAGAGTTATAAGGATTGTAAGGATATTGTTTATTCTTTGTTGATTGTAATTCTTATGAACATATTTTACAAGTCATAGTCTAAACATTCTACAAAATTACTCTTTTTCGACGATATTTTCCACATACATTTCCCTGAAATCTGGTAAGAAATTTTTAGATCCACAGATTTGAGTGATTATTTATGTATGATCTGAGTTCCCCGAGAGTTTTTCAGTATGTTGAATTCATTTTTTCATTTAGAACTGAATTTTAAATAACAAAAAATAGTGATTTTGTGCAAATTTCTATCACTGGATTCTAGCGAAAAAAATCATTTTGTAGAACAGTTAGACAACGCCTATTTTACAAGCAAAAAGACAAATTGAGATTTGTTCATAAATTTAATTATGTTTATATTTTACCTTCTTGATTTATTTCTACCATTTATTCTATAAAAAAACACGAAATTTTATATTCTGAAAAAACATATAAAAAAATAAGATATGAACAAACAAAATTACAAATTTATTTATTATTTCATTACCTTTTAACATATTTCTTTGTTATTCTCTTCAACTGGAAAACCAGAGACAAATTCAAAATCTGAACGTAGTAGGAGATTCGTATACTATCATAAGAATGATGATCCATGGTTCCAAGACTATAAATCTGAGTATAAAAAGTGTAATAGACAGAATTTGCCTATATGCGAGGAATTTAAAGACCAAGTTCTTCCATGTCCTTAGATGCAATAATGTTGAAGCAGAAAAAATGGCCAATTTGGCCATCGGGAAATCACCTGGAACTTTAGGTGTGGAGGATGAGGAAGGTTTATCCCCCCTAGTATAATTACCTCTCATAATACCAGGACCCACCATGCTAACAGGATGAGAGAGGACACTTGTAGCTCCAGTACGAACCTCGACAGGTGGAGGTGACAGCTGGAAAGAGTAATCACCACTTATAAGACCAGGACCCACCATGCTAAGGGGACGGGAGAGGACACTTGTAGCTCCAACACAAGCCTCGACAGGTGGAGGTGACAACTGGTAGGATTCATGGCACGATCTCTTCAACAGGGTTTAAATCGTGCTAACAGTAATTGGCATGAACACTTAATCATGGCATGGGATGGTTTTATTGTTTGTCCAGTCGATTTTGTGGGTAACATACAATCAAAGCCTCTGGATCAAATGGGTTGAGCGTGCAAGAATCCTGAAGTAGTGTGGAATCGTCAGGATGATGATGAGTTCAGTCCTTGGATTAGATATATGAAGGGTCTAAGTACAACACTTCAAATATATTCTGAGATTTGGGTACTCTCCTTTTTCTTTGACATGAATTATTCAGTGATTTTTTCTTGGGGAGTTTTATCTCAGTGCTTTCGGGTAGTATTTATTTTTTGGTTCTCTCGAATTTCCATTGAGCCTACTCTAGACTCTACTCCCCTCGAATTCTCCTCTACGTCCTTTCTGAACAACCTCACTCGAAATTTCTCAGCATGGCTACATTTAGGCTTAGCCTCTCCCCCTTCCAATTCTGGACCCTTTATCTTCCCATTGTCCTGCACTTGGAGCACCCTCCATCACCTCTTGTAGAACCGCCTCCCTCTTAGAGTCATGGACAACAGGTAGAAGGCACATAAATATCCAAGGGAAATGAACCCGCAGGATTGTTTTTCAAATCAAGATTAGCAGGACCCAAAGAAATATTTTGTAGGGTGCCAAAGGAAGAGAATTCATATGGGAGAAATCATCTCCACATTGAGCTTCGAGCTTGAAACTCTCTCTCAGCATAGGCACCTAATTGAAAGATTGCAGGATGAAGTATTTTCCCAACGTAGCCAAATTGAGGACCAACGCATTCAAATGGAGAACATGCAAGGTTGTAAGGATCAGATGGAAAAAAATCATCAGCAAACCAACACCCCAAACAACACATAGGAAGCTTCTAAAAATCTAACTTCAGCCATAGTGAATCAAGTCCCAGACCTCAACGAGCCATCAACAGACCCAATTTGGTAGCAGCATGGACATCCGGAGGTCAAAAAGGAACCCGGTAATTGATTCTATAATTTTCAAGTGTCATGTTTTGTTTTACGATATACATAAATGGACTTTTTTATAGGTTGTATTCTTTGAAATACAACAAAAATGTTATAGTTAGGAAAGTTGGCAACACAGTGGACAAAATTTTTGTAATAACATTCACAATCTTCAAAGCATCTATATGTCGAAGGTCTATCATGGCCTTTTTTTGTACTAAAGTGGATTTATCCACACCTTTTTAATATAAATTTACTCAATTCTTATTAAAAAAAAAAAACATATTTCTTTGTTATTCATTGTATGTATATCATTTTAAGTTACTTAGAAAAAAAAAACTAATATTAAAAAATACATACAAATTATAAAACAAAAATATGATAAGAAAGATTTGATCTGAAAGTTAATAAATGAACTCTTATATTTCTTCTTAATCTACAATACTAGAAAGTATCCTTTGTGAGGAAATATAAAAGGCTATTTATAAACCAAGGGGATTAAAATACTTCGGCGATGATTTCCCAATTTCACTTGATAGCCCCTCAAAAATGATTGAGATGTTGAGTGCTTGGAGCGTACCATTTTTAGCATCAACACAATGCAGACTGATTAATAACTGCATTGTTAGTTTGAACAAACCACCCTAGGAATTTTTCTTTTGAAAATATGCTTATATCATTATAATTTTCTAGTGTTCCATATTGAAAGAAACATGGTATACAAAAAAAATTCCATAACAACCTCTAGTTATTTGGAAAAATGAAAAATGTACTTATAGAAGTGTTTGTAATTTTTTTACAAAAACCACCATTCTAAATCATAAAAGTTTTCATAGAGGTTATTTTAATACATTTGCTCTTAAATTTACACTAAAACTTCCATAAAATCTTCCTTTAATCTCAATTTCCTCAATAAAAGATAAATAATTTCTTCCTAGATACCTATGATCCAATCGACCCTAAAATCAAAATCATTTATATTATTGCTACCAAATAAGTTACATTATAAACATCATATTCTTCAAGGGTCCTAATTTCTCTTATACTAATCTACTCAAACACCAATTTCTATCAAAAACCTACAAACATATAGTTGCATTTGTTGGACTCCAATCATGATGACCATCAAAAGACTACTTTCATTATGAATGGGTTGAAGTGTTATTAGTCCCTACCCTTCGAGCTCGTAGGGACTATAGTAATCGGTTTTATAAGGATCTATTAATATTACACATAAACCAAGAATTTAACCTAAATTTTTATACTTGCATTTGATATTTTATCGTAAGTTTTGAGTTTGGCATCTTATTTGGCCTCATATTGAGGAAAAATTAGGCTAAAATTTCACATACTTTACCTGGTTTGAACTTGAACTTAAGAAACAGGGTACAAGATGAATTAATGATAACTTTCAAGTTAACATTACTTCCCTAATATTAAATGTTTTCCTATGCATAGTCCATATAATATGTGTTAGGTACATCTCTGCATGGTAGCAGTTTCACAGGTGTTGAACAACTTCACAGGTGTTGTGATCTTTGTTTCAACAATGGAATTTTACTATTCTTTAACAACAGCACCAAGGAGTTCATTTTCTTCCTGCTAGAGAAGAATCTCAGGAGGATTTTGAGTACTGTTACATACTGCTTGAGCAGTGTTTCTCTTGGAATTTTCAAGTGGGTTGCTTCTGTAATTTGTAGGTAACTTCAAGCTTCAAAACCCACATCAAATTTCTCTTTGTAGCTGATTTTTTGTTGTGATTTAATCAACATCTCTAATATCCATGAATATGTTATTTGTTTATGTGCATGTCTTGTCATATTTTTTTCATGGTATGATATGCCTCCATATTTGTGACTGTGGATCTCATCTTGTGAGCATGGATTTCCTATTGATAACTTTCATAACACTTCATCTGTGTGTGTTAGAGGGAGGGTTGGGAAGGCATACAGGGCATTCTTTCTCCTAAAAGTTTACCCTTCATGTAACGCTCCAGAGAATCTCTCTTTTACGAACGAGGATCTCTTATAGAAATCTCCCATGTGATTTACCGGCTATGTTTTCTGGTACGATTTACCAACTATGCTTTCTGGTCTTTTTAGATGTTCTTCGGAAGCACACACGATTCCCATTTTTGTCTGAAGAGGTTTCCTACTCTTGAAATCACCAAAACTCTTCTCAAGAAGCATTGAAATTTGAAGGGGGGCATTTCATTCTAGGCAGACTTATTTGAGAACCTTTGAAAGACTTCCTAGTTGTGTTAGTTATGAGGTTGTTGGGAAGCACTGAAATATTTTTTTGGATGATGTGATGTACAATGTAACTTAAATTTTGTTGGATGATTCAGACATTTTGTTTTCTTGCAACTCACTTTCTACGCTTTTTGTTGGTTATATTCACCATTTGTTTTGTCTTTTCTACGCCTGCATAGTTCCCAAGTGATAGAATCCATCACCAAATATTTTTTCCATTCATCCAAACACTACATAGACCCTATGTAATGTACCCCAAATTTACCAAATAAAAAAAAATGTATGGGGGTCATTAAACTTATTTCGTCGTTAATACTTATTTCAAAACATTCCTTAATTATAAATGCATAGTAGTTATGCTACTTCTTTTATCTTCTGGAACTTACACTTATCATTTCTTGACACATGTGCAATGTTATGTAGATTAAAAATTAACTCTGGAGTTGCATCGAATGACACCATAATCATGTTTTGTACCCATGACAAGGAAATATGGCTATCCTATACCCTATCCATGAATCTACCTTAATGTTTATCCATTGTTGTATAAGTACATTGATTCACTATGCACTATCTTATGAGTTTCTTTTCATAGTTGACAACATTCCTATTCTCATAAAATAAGGGAGAAAAAATAGTTTAATACCTAACTATTGCACCCCACTTTAGTAATTCCACCATGTTTGTGCTAGTATACCACAATACATACTATAGGGATTACATAAATATATAAAAATTATTTCTAGTATAAGGGTATCGTTTAGTATATAGGTTGCATGTGTATTGTCTCCATTATTATATAGTTATTGCTAACATAACTCCCATATGTGCATGTGTTAAAACTCAGAGTTTTTGTTCCTACATGGTTGGTAAAAGAAGTTATGTTTCTTGTCGTTAGACATCTCCCCAAGATAATAGTCATTGGCACAAGTGTTAACGAATCAGAACTTAAACACAAAGCCTTAATTAGAAGAAAAGGTAGTGACTATAGCTGTAACCCTAACCGAGTGGCATCACACCCACCATAATTTGATAAGAGGTCTGCAGAAGGTATGGCAGTCGTGACTTAAATAAAACCTTGCTTAAGGCATTTATGGTGTTCTGTAAATGTACTTCCCTAAGCTATCGCTCGACCAAAGTCCCCAACGTATCCCTATGTAACATCCTCAGCCACCAACATGTCGGGAAATGCCACTACTCGGAGACTTCACTTAGCTCTGATACCAAATTGTAACATCCTCGACCAACACATAGATCGGTTAATGCTACCACTGTGGAATATACCCTTATACATATAACATGAATTTTAATTGAAATAAAACATATAACATAGATTTATTGTTACCATTCAGATTCAAACAATATTAAAAGTAAATCCACATGCAATGGAACACATGATAATATTCAAGCATCAGTAGCACAAACATGCATAACATATAAACTAATCACAGACTCACACTTATCTTTTCAACTGTAGTAACACCAACTATGTGCAGACCTTCCACGAACCTCCCAGTCATAGACCACACTTCTCATCACGCTTAGAAATGGGTCACCCCCAAGTTGGGACTAAGCTCCACCCAGGGCAAGGGAATCCTAGACTAGGTTGAGGTTACAAGAAACTGCACAGTGTCACCTAAAGGATTCTCTCTAGAAGCCTTCTTACGCCCACTACTCACAGACTATCATTCCCCACATGCTTGTTCCACTCGGGAATATACACATTCACTGTCACACAATCCATCAGTTTCTTCACCTCCCTCTCAGGGTCTCGGCAACAGGATGGATCAAGAATTCTCAGAGCTTCGTAGTTGGCGTTGGAATCTCTCTGGGAGAAAACCACTTCCCAGCAAACTCTCTCACCTAGAGAGAGTTGCTCATAGGCCTGAAAACCTGCCTCTTCAACCATGGACCTGAAAACCCACTTCTTCAACCATTTTCAACTCAATTCCTACAAGGTGAGGATAACAACAACAACAATAGAAATTTGGTTAACTCACAGGTGACAGCAGCAATAGGAATTTGGGTATAGACATCCAAAAACGAAAACAGTCCACACTAAGACACAACACGACTCACAGGTTTTCCACTAGTTTCAGGGTGTGTGACTAGGAAACAATACAAATGAAGACACAGAGGAAAAATGGGTTCAGACGCTCCAGATCCCAGTGAACTCAGGCAGAGGATGACAGAATGGGAAGCCAACCCAACAACGTTGTCTTTCCCAACTATAACTGCATGTGCCCAAGTTGAAACCTATCTTCCTACAGTCGCATGCACTCCACTTAGCATACATTCTTTTTCTAGGAACTTAGGACAACATTTGGTCAATGTGTCCACCTTAGTCTTTTAGGAAATAATAATAAATTATTATCCCCTTTAGAGGTAAGCCCCTTAGATTAGACCCTATGCCCAACACTTATCCTCCTCCCTTACCCAACCTTGTGGAAGCTTAGTCCCCCATCACTCTTTCTTCGTTGTCGGTCTACACACAAGGATGTTTATATTTTATTAATGATCTACATAATTACATATACAAAAATCAGGCGCATGGACTTAATACCTAGGCTCTCTGGCCTAATAAACACATAATCCCATATCTTATAAACACTTGGCTCACCAGCCTACAAAACATGTTTACAATTCATAAATACAACTGGGGCTCATCCTTGGGGATATTACAATCCCCTCCCCTTATTTTTGCACTGTCCTCGGTGCAACTCTTTACATAGCATTAGCAAGATTTCCAAAATATTCAAAAAGATGTGAGTATTCTTCCTGCATAGCATATTCATGCCTCCATGTCGTGTCCTCGGGACCGTACCTGGTCCACTGTAACTTTACAATCCCTATGGCTCGATTCCAGAGTTATTTTCTCTTTTGGGTCCAATATGCACACATGATGCACTTGCAAGACGCCTTCTTGCTCCACCTGAATCACATTCCAATCAATAACATGATTAGCATAAGGTATATATTTCTTAAGCAATGAAACATGGAACACATTATGTATAGTCATGGATGCAGGAAATGCAAGCATATATGCAATGTATATGTATGTATATACAGGCAATTCTAATAACATTATAACATGTATACAAGATACACAACATACAATAAATAGAGAATTGTACTTATCTTTTGATTGAGAAGACCTTCCACATCAACAGGGTCTAGACCAAGGTACCAAACCTCGACATCACTCCAACCAACTAAACCTCAGTAGCACTCCAACCAACGGTCTCTCAATCCCCACATGCATGTCCCACCCCAGGAGTGTACACCTTCACTGTCACACAGTCCATCGGCTGCTACACCTCCCTTTCCTTGGGCTTCGGCAACAGGTCAGCTCAGGAAGTCTCAGAGCACCGTGGCTCCCAGAGTTCCAACTGCCCTCATAGGTTTCCAATAATCATCTTCCCCAAACTACTCTTTGTAGTCCACATTTTAGCTTTAATCAACATCATCTCATCTGCATCACCCACATGCAGTTATCATGAGAAAACATAAACGAATTCAATTAGGAGCTCCAATTAGTTCAAAATGGAATTCAACCTTTCCCCCAAAACATGAAATTCTATTTCATAAATCATCTTGGTTCCTGCCATATTATGAATGCAACCATCCTTGTGGTTTTCCACAAGCACCAAAATGCATACAATTTTCTTGCTAGGCTTCATCTTGCACATTGCCAACAATTGTTAGTATTTCCTGTACATCATAATTCAATTGCAATATGTATAGAACCATATGTAGTGAACTTGGAATTGTCTGCATCTATCAATTCAATCATAATTACCAAACAATTTAATAAAATAGAATGACTCATCATTCTATGCATATGCATGCTCACAGTAATATATGTAATATCATTACTTATTTTTCTGAACAAGAAAATTTCCTATAGTCAATGCTTATGTGACTACTTGACTTGCAACTTTCTTGTTGCAATGTCTAACCCTCCCTGAAATGTCCTCAACTTCATGAGTTAACAACATTTCATCTATTAGTAACAATTATTTCCTTGCAATAATGTTTATGCATGTACTTACAAAACTCATTCAACTATTGAATTTAGTATACAATTCTATCACTTACTATGCATGAGTGCAATTCTCAATGCATTCATATTCAGTGCAGCTTGCATTGAATTACATAATGCTCTTTATCGCAGTCATGTATCTCACCATCCATGATTTGGAATTCTGGCTAATGTGTTGACACATTCTCCACACACTTCCTATTGTCTTCCCAATTAATTGGATGCCCTCCTTTTCGACGCGAACACTACACCAAGAATATAATTATGTGGTATTCATTAGTGTTATCAAAAAGGTTGCAGTCCAAGTTTTATTTAAAGGTAGGAATATTTTAGTACCTCTGTGGCTCATAACCTTTCCATATCCAACCATGTCCTAGTCTCATACATGACTAGCTTACCGGCATTCATTCCTATAACAAGTTCTTATCTTCTAATTCTTTGATTATTACTCCATAACCAAATTAACATGACATTCTACTATGTCAGTGTGTGCATTCAAAAGCTAAAAAGATTTGAATTAATACAGGCCTCCAGCCTTTACCACATCCGGTGGTATGCACTCAATAATATAATCATATGATTTTATATAATAACTTTGGCTGAGGAAATTCTTACCTAAATTTCCTTTCAGCAATTATGCAAAAAGAGTAATAAAACACATACCTGCATGACTTCTATTAATAAATTTTATACTACCTGAATTCTTGATGGTAGTAGAAGCGTTCATGCTTCTTTTATCAAACTTATAACCAACACTTCATCTCTCTGTTTCTTCCCTCCTTATGCAAAAACATCACCAAAAACACTTGCAAACATGCAAGCATTCTTTCCTCTGGCTGACCCAACAAGTCGTAACATACTTGTTGCCACAAAAATTACAGCAACTTCTTTCCCATGTGCAACTTTTCCTTGCTGATCCTAGAAGTTTTCAATTCTTCCCAGATTCCTGAATCTTCTTTTGCTATCATTGTGATCATTGTGCATTATTATTCCTATCTTGAGAACTTTCAATGCAGTTCCCCCACCTCAGCAGGGTCTACTGACCTCCCAGTCAAAGGATCTTCAACTCTTCTGAGTTGAATTGACTCTTCAGGATCGTGATTAAACCCAAAACAATTATGCATAGGCCCCCTTTTCTCCTTTAGGCACAGGTCATGTGATACACGCACCCTCTCCTTCATATGACCCTGGTCTATGACCTCGTGGAAAAATGTGATTACGGCCATGGGAAAGAGTGTTTTTAGGCCAACCCTCTTTTCTCCCTGCAATTCACCTCCAACTTGTTGGAGGATTGGTTGTTGTCATTGAGGTCAACCCTAGTCATTGGTTTTGGACTACAAGATTGATGAAGGTATTTGGACATGAAGGACAATGTACATGTAGAAACAAAACACATGGATGGATATTATACATCATTTTTTTTCAGTGGTAGGTGGCACGTCACGTGGATCCTCATGGTTGAGGAGAAATTAATTTTTGAAGATGACAATGTGAATTGAAGAGGGAAGTACATGTAGGCCCTGAAGATAATTAAAGAAAAGAATTAAAAAATAAGAAAGTGTCAGGTCGGCCCTAATGTTAAAAGGAAGTGACATAAATGGTATAAATAAAGATCATTATACATTCATTCTATAGACAAGTCGAATTTTAGAGGAAATCAGAAGTAAAGAAGGCCAGATTTTAAGGGAGGATGAAGTCTTTTGGTGATGTGTTCTAAGGTATGTTATTTACAGGTCATCTTACCATTTTTGCTATAACTTTTTTTTCTAGAATGATTCAGATGGTGAAATTGATATGGTATTGAGAAGACATATCAAGGTACATGTGGTAAAAGTTTCATCTCTTGATTCGCTATAATTATGGAGATACACTCTGTGGAAGATAGGGTTTTTTATCAGTCCTAAAGCTAGTCAATAAATAGGTGTTCTGGGTAAAATAGTCATAAATTATTCATAGATAATCCAAATGAAGTGGGACCAATTTCATTGGAAATAGTACGGACTGTAGTTTCTTTTTTTTTATTTTCATAATATGATGTTAAATATTGAGCACGAGGAATTCTGTACAAGTTCACTCTCCTGAATAAACTAGAATTGAATAAAGTCTACCATTCTTTCTATAAATTATTTTTGGGGAGGATTCAAGTAGTGAAACATGGAGGAGTTTCATAGAATACATTGAGTAATATTATCTAAAGGATCAGAGTATTCCAAGAATTGAAGAATTGTAGAAATTGGAGAACTCTCAGGAAGCATTATCAGGTTCTATGCGATGGTTGGTTGATGGTGATGATTTAATGTATTTTTTTATTATCTCTCATATATTCTTGGGTGGAAGGAAGGTGAAAGGATGGATATTTCAAGCCTCTCTTGATATTGTATCTTCCTCTTGGAGGTTTATCCCTCCCTTTATATTTGGAATCTGTAGCTACCTTTGGAATTCATTACTTCCTTTGAACAATAACTATTGATTATTTCTCATATATTGTGCATGGTGTATTGTGGTGTATTGGTGTAACTCTTATATTATTTTTTCATTTCTCATTAGATATAATTCAATGGTTTAAGCATAAGTTGAAAAAGGTTTTAAATTGTACTTGATATTGATTCACCCCCCTCTCAGTATAAACAATTCGTATCAGAGTGGGTTTCCTTCAGAATAGTTTAACCACTGGAAGGAAAATCCTGAGCAAAGATGGATGACCATGAGCACATTTCAAATGGGATTCAAAGATTTGATGGAAAAAATTATGCATATTGGAGTGATAGGTTGAAAACTTACCTAACATATTTGGGAGTAGACATTTGGTACTCAATTTTAAATGTCTATGTAATCCCAAATAATGCTCCAACCGATCCAAATGAGAAGAAGCTTATAATTTGTAATTCAAAAGCTAGACATGTTATTCTAGGCGCATTGGCACCAACTATTGATAGAAAAGTGATGGGATGCAGCACTTCTAAAGAGGTATGGGACAAAATAAAGAGTATCTACGAAGTTGATCCAAAAGTTAAGCAAGTCAAGCTTCAATGACATAGAGCAGAATTTGAAAATTTGAATATGAATGAAAAGGAAGATATTGCAACATATTTTCTTAGAGTTGATGAAGTTGTTAATGATATTAGAGGATTAGGTGAAGATCTCAATGAATCCTTGGTTGTACAAAATTTTTTGATATTGTTGGACACACCTACCACACTTAGAGGGGGGGTGAATGAGTGTGGGGATATTTTTCCCAAAACTTCCCTCTTACACAAAAACTCCTTAGTTAACATTCAACATTTTCTCATTACTCATTGTTTTAATTTATAATCAGTTAGATGTGAATACATATTAGAAACATATCATCAACAACATATCATCAACAAATCATCTCCACAAGGAACACAAGATGTATGTACATTTTTTCTTTTTATTATGGACTTCAATCCGAGGGTTTTTCAGCAATAACTGAATAGAGTACAACTCTACAAGATCACCAACTCTATATGCAAAACTCAGCTTACATTCTCAGCACCAATTGAGATGAGACAACAATCCTTAATAGATATCAATCTGTCAACATAAACAAGTGCATCAACCATTCACGAACCTATGCCAAACAACCTGTAATCAACATGTACCATAAACAAGTGCATCCAACCATGTAACAAGTATATAAAAATCATGTTTCAACTATGCATAAAAAATGACTCATCAATATGTAACAACATCATCAACTATACACCTCATGTATGTGCCAACTCATCAACTGCTTGTCTCAACCATGACTAGTTTTGGATTAGTCAACAACCCCAACTTGAAATAATCATAACTTTGTACTTGTAATG
>SNQJ01S0053998.1:0-19438 GCA_010110895.2 Picea sitchensis
AGTGCTTCCATTTCTTTACTCTTTGAACTAATGCATACAACTCTTTATCATATGTAGGATAGTTAACAACAACTTGGCTAAAATTTTCATAGTGGTAACAGATAAGCATACAATATTGCATCAATACTACACCCATGACATATCCACTGGAATCTGTCTCGATCTCGAAGGGTTGTTAAAGATTCGACAGTGCTAATACTGGTGCGGTGCGGATCTTTTCCTTCAAAGTGTCCACAGATTTTTGTTTCTTTTCTCCCCACTGAGAAGTGTTCTTGACACTGGTTAAGGCATGCAAAGGAGCTGCTATAAAGGATAATTTTTAAATGAACCTCCTCTGATATTGAACTAGACCTAAGAAGATATGTATCTCGGTTACACTTTTGGGCTCAGGCCAATTCACAATTACATCAATCTTGGAAGGATCAATTTTTAATTGTCCTCCTCCTACAATATGACCTAAGTACACAAGTGCAGTCTTAACAAATTCACATTTGGAAAATTTTAAATACAACTTTTCCCTTTGCAAAGTATCCAATACTTTCTTTACATGCCTCACATGTTCATCCCAAGTCCCGCTAAAAATAAGAATGTCATCTAAATATACAATCAAAAAATCATCCATAAAAGGAATGAATACATCATTCATCACACACATGACAATTTTCAGAGCATTACAAAGTCCAAACAAATTAACTAACCACTCAAACAGTCCATGTTTGGTTTTAAAGGAAGTATTCCATGCATCATGTTCTGCAACCCTGATCTAATGGTAACCACTACGCAAATCCAACTTAGTGAAATAAACAACATTATTTAACTGATCAAGTAAACCATCTATATGAGGAAGAGGATATCAATTTTTCACTGTGATTTTATTTAAGGAAAAGTAATCGACACACATTCTCCATGTTCCATGTTTCTTTGGCACCATCATGGTCAAAGAACCACAAGGAGATGAGTTGGGCCTGATGACCCCTTGATCCGACAATACTTGTACCTTCTTCTTGATCTTTTTCATCTCTACAACTGACATCATGTACATGCCCACATTAGGAAGAGGAGAATCTTATTGAAGATGTATCTCATGTTGAATTTCCCTCTTATGAGGTAATCCATATAGTTCCTGGAAAATATCATCATACTTAGAAACAATATCAATTAATTCTTTCTTATGAGAAGGCTCACATACTTGTAAAGCATCAGATGTTCTGACATCTTTCTCCCTTACGACCATGAGTACATATATCTTATTAGTGTTTATAAATCTCTTCATTTGTCCTGCACTAAGAAGTGTTGTGTTCACTCTCATGCTGTGAGCTCTAACAATATATTCCACTCCCCCCTTAGTAAGGTGATATTTTTTCTCATGACAAAAGAAGACTGATTTTCTATCATAAAGATAAGAACTCTCCAACATTATGCCACATATATCAAGTGATACAACATCCAAATCCACTTCATCAATCAACTTTGAAGCAATAGAAAATCTAACCCTACATTGTTTGGTGACATTAAGTTTTCCTTTATCACATACCCAACCAAGAGGATAAGGATTTGGATGTGGTTTGGTTTCAAGACCCATGTTTTTAGTGCTTTAGATATCAAGTTTAATTGGGAACCCAGATCAAATAATGTATCTCTCTTAGTGTGTTTAGATACAACTCTTATATGAAATATTTCATTCCTCTTTTGTTCATCACCATGAGATTCATTATTAGAATTTGAACTAGCATTAAGGGAATGTTTACCTTGTAATCCAACCATTGTGATCTTTCCTTCGTCTCCTGAATCGGAACCAAGATCTTGTTGCACAATAGCAACGATTTTTTTCTTCCACTTTCCATCGAACTGTTTTAGTCTCTTCTCTAGATGTAGTTTCCAACAATGTTCATCATCGTGACCACTTTTATTGCAATGGGTGCAAGATGGATTTCCTTATTCTCTCTTTACTGAGGTGGTCTTCTTGTCCTTCCTTTTAAAATTATTAAATGTCTTATGTGGGAGATTGGAAGGATTCTTCGTGGGATCTTCTTGAACATGCTTTCCCCTATTCTCAAGGTGAGTGGATTGGACACAAACTTCATCAAGATTGGTGGGCTTAAAAAATAACAAAGTATGATGAATATAACTGTGAAGTGTGCCAATATACTTCATTAAAGTTTCATAAGAATCCAAAGTAATGTTTAATGCAAGAGATTTCTTCCTAATTTCTTCTGTGAAACTTTGTATAGTTTGACTTTTAATTTGTCTTAAAGTTTTCCATTCCATCATTTCTTTATGTAAATAACCCAATGGATAAAATTTCTTCCTTGTCGTTCATTTAAATTCTGACCATGAGGAAAGAAGATTAACACACTTACTTATGTCCTGAATTTTTCTCTCCCAGCATACAAGAGCGTTGCCTTCCAACCGAAGAGAATCCAGTTTCACTTTAACATCCCCTTCATCAATATGTTGAACATGACAATATACTTCAGCCTATCGAATCCAATTATCTAGCTTTTCAGGATTAGCATCTCCATTAAACATAGGTAAAGAAAATTTTACATCAAGCTTTAATAATGGTTTCTTAAAAGAGGATTTATGGCTAGAATGATGAGAATGATGAGAATGCTCAGAGGAAGAAGAACTAGAACTTGATGGTGAATATGGAGGCTCAGGAGGGTCTCCTCCAACCCCTTTATTTAACGAAGCATCACCATCAACTTGTGCTTCCTTTTTCTTCCCTTTCTTCTTCATCCTTTTCTCGTAGTCTCCATACATTCGTTCGACCATTTATGGCATGTGATAAAAGACCATATGGAAGTTTTTCTCTTGTTCATCACGCTTGTCCTCCTATTCCATTTTCTTTCGTTGGGATGAATGACCAACTTCGAGATTGAAAGTATTAAGAGTTTGATGCAGGAGCATCATCAACAAAAAGCAAGTGTGGAGGCAGAAGACAACTGGGATGAACGCCATCACATTTTGGCACATGTCAAAATCGTTTTGAAATATTTTTGAGACTTTGGATGCACAGATATTAATGAAATAGTTAAGAAGGCATAATTCCATATTGTAAACAGATATTGAGCGACCCTCTCTCATATGTAGGAGGTAGAGGAATTTATGCATAGTTAATGAAAGTAGGTAGATTTAAACAAATTCTAGATTAGACAGTTTTAGGAGCTGGAGGGAAAAGGACTATAGACATCCTCATTCTTTGTATCATTGTATCAATAAGAGATTGTATGATTAAGGACATTAGCATAGAGGAGAAACAAAGAGTAGTAGAGAAGAATCCATATACAAAGGTTATGAGATTAATATATGAAGCTTTGAATTCAAACTCATGGTGTTCTAATGCTTTCTTTATATATATGTTGAATGTTATGCTTATGGTTGTTTTACTCTTTCTCTTGTGCATTTACTTTTATGCTATGTATGTATGATTTCATGTTAAGTATTTGAAGTTTGAGAGAGTAAGGGAATGAGTTTAAATTGTTTCTCTTCTTGAGTAAGAGTTCCTGCAAGGAGTGCAGTGAAAGTGTCCACAAGGAGTGCGTTGATAGGTATTCAGAGTTTATCTCTGAAAATCTCAAGAGGGATACCATTCTCCTCAGTTCCACAGAAGCCGTGCAAGGTGTGCACAGGTTGGTCGAGACCTTAGAACTTATGAACTAAGGTTGAGAGATTGAAGGACTGCTGTCGTAGAGAGAAGTGCACAGAGTTGAGAATTCAAGTACTCGAAATTATTTGAAGGATTTCTGAAAGGAGTGCGTGCAAAAGCCTTCTGGGAGACTTGAGTTTGTGAAAGGAAGCTTAGGAGAGTTAGGGCCTTTGAATCATTCAAAAGAAAGGTAGGAAGCGTCAGTAGTTGTGCAAAGGATAAATCCCAGAGAAGGATTGTAGGTTTGATTTCAGCAGAAGGTTCTTTGAGGAGGGATTGAACGGTCTGAATCCTCAGAAGAGAACTCCCAAAATAGCAGGGATCGTAGGATCCAGGAAAATTGTAGGGGAGTTAAGCATTGGACAAATCCACCTTCGAAAGGAAGAGTCAATGTGGACCGTCGATCGTCACCTATTCAGGCCGATAGATCATTTTTGGAATCAGGTTTTCAGCATTCCTGGGGATAAGAGGTAGAACACTCCACATCAGAAGTACCGAAATCGTGAAATGTGAATAAGTTTGGAGGAGCATTTTGGCATTTCGGCATTTCAGGATCCGGGATCTCGAGAAGACAGAAATATTAAATCGTAAGTTTCGAACTCCCAATTCGCGAAATCCCGAAAGAGGAAAACCATTTCATCATTTCAAAGATTCAGGGATCAGAAGGTATAGGAGGCAGCGAGTTTGAGGACAAGCCTTACGAACTCCCAGTACGCGAAATCACGCTAACCGTTGGATCAAAGGGAAGAACCATAGCTGTTGATTTTCCTTGTAAGAGAAACACGAGTGTTTTCATGTTTCGGGATTCGGCATATCAGGAATCCTGTTGAAAAAGGAACGGGACATAGTGAAAGTAAAATCCCGAAGTCGCGAAGTGTAGTAGGGATGAGGGTGGACTTTCAGAATTTAAATAATTCGGTTTTTCGGGACTCCGAGAGTGGAGAGGTATTGCACGTTGTCGCAGCTCCCAAAATCACGAAGAGGGAAGAGCCAAAATCAGTGGTGAGAAGGATCCAACTTTAGTATTTCAGGTTTCAGATGTCGAAGAGGTAAGGCACTCGACCGCGGGATTCGTGAAATCGCGAAATCTGATATCCCAAAAAGGAAAAGAGAAGATTCCCAATGTTAGTTGGGTGTTGATCGAGGAGTTCATGTCGGTGAATAATCACGCTAGAAAAACTCAGGAGGACTTGTGAATTATACTCATAGAGGGTGAGTAAATAATTCCCTGAGAGGAATTAAAAGAGTTAGTTAGACTCTAGGGGGTCGAAGTTGAAAGATCCTGTGCAGGATCCAACCTGCGAGTTCAGGGGTCTGCGCCAGTTGTGGTATCGGATCTTAGAAAGATTTATTTTCTTTCTGTAGTAGGGAAAAGAGGAATTTTGCAGCCATGGTGCCAAGAAGAAGATATAGACAAATACCTGACCCACCAGAGGAAAGGGAAATTCCAGGAAGAAGAGACAGACAATTGCCTGATCCGGCAAGAGAAAGAGAGATGCGTGAATTACGTTCCAGGCTTGATGCCATGGAGACAACACAGAGGTGCACAGTTGATGCTGGAGACATCAACGAATCTGGAAGTGAAAATGAAGCCAGAAATGAAGAAGTTGCAGATGAAGATGCTGCAAAAGAACACCTATTTAGGGATGTTGCAAGGATAGGTGCTAGAGAAAAAATGGACATTCCAGTATATGAAGGAAACCTGGATGTTGAAGATCTTCTAGACTAGATTAGAGCTCTGGATAAATATTTTGACTATGAGGATGTAGAGGAAGACAGGAAGGTTAAATATGTTGTCACAAGACTTAAAGGGCATGCAACATTATGGTGGGATGAACTGCAGGCTAACAGGTGTTTCAAAGGCAAGAAGAAAATCAAGAGTTGGGATAGAATGGTTTTAAAGATGAAGGAAAAATCCACACCCAAGGATTATCAAATTACTCTATTTCAGAGGATACATAACTTGAGACAGAAATTGATGATAGTGAAAGAATACACTGAAGAGTTCTACAGGATAAACATCAGAGAAGGTCATCGGGAAAGTGATGATAAAAAGGTTGCAAGGTACATGAATGGTTTGAGATACGACATTCAGGATGAGATGAGAATGATGACCATCTGAATGGTGGAAGATGCTTATCAGATGGCTCTGAAAGCTAAAGAGAAGATGAGCCAAAAACAAGTTCAGAGAGGCTGAGGTAGAAGTCAAGCCAGAGGCAAAACAATTGCCCAAGACAAAAATCAGAAACCTAAAGAAGAGTGGAAGAAACCTCAAACTCAAACTGAGAGAGGTGGAAGCTCACAGAGAGGACAATATGTTGATAGAAATACTTTTCCTTGAACCAGAGGAAGAGGAAGAGGCAGAGGTGGTGAAATAAAATGCTTTACCTGTGGAAAAAATGGACACAAATATTATGAATGTCCAGATAAGAAGAAATAAGGAGGTGAAACTCACATTGTCGAAGCTCAAGGATGGAATGTTGAGGAAGAAGATGCTGACGGTGGAAGATCCTTGATGATGAGGAAAGTTCTCTTAATGCTAAAGAAGGAGGCAGAGAACCCAACCCAAAGGAACAGACTTTTTCGGACTACTTGCAAGACCAAAGACAGGGTATGCAAAGTCATCGTGGACAGTGGTATCACAGACAATCTCGTTTCTACAAAGATGGTAGAAAAGATGGAGCTGGAGACTATTGAACATCCAAGCCCATACAGAGTTTCATGGCTAAAAAAAGGACATCAGGTAAATGTCACTAAACAATGTTTAGTTGAATTTAAAATAGGAGGATATAAGGATGAAATACTATGTGATGTCATTCCCATGGATGTTTGTCATTTATTGTTGGGTGGACCATGGCAATATGACAGGAATGTGATTCATGATGGGAGAAAGAACACATATAGCCTGGAGAAGAATGGGAGAACTCACATGTTGTTGCCAATTAAGGATAAAGAAGTGAAACCAGAGGTGAGCAACACTGTACTTCTCATGAGTGGGAAGGAACTTCATAAAGAGGTTAAGAAGAAGGAAGATACATAATTCATTGTGGTTAGGAAGCCCAGAATTGTTTTAACCAGTACAAGAGTGGATGATTTACCAAATGAACAGTTTGTTGATATAGTAGTGGATGAACTACCTTGTTCGTTGCCACTGATCAGAAGTATAAGCCATCATATTGATCTTATACCTGGATCTAGTTTACCAGACAAATCAGCATACAAATTGACACCGTAGGAGAATGAAGAGGTCAAGAGACAAGTCCAGGATTTAATGGAAAAAGGGTTGGTTAGAGAAATCTTGAGTCCATGCGTTGTTCCAACAGTGCTTAGCCCAAAGAAATATGGAGGTTGGAGGATGTGTACAGACTCGAGGGAAATTAACAAGATTACCATCAGATATAGATTTCCATTGCCAAGGATGGATGGTTTGATGGATTGCTTGAGTGGAGCAATTTTTTTTTCAAAGATTGATTTGAAGAGAGGATATCATCAAATTCGAATGAGAGAAGGTGATGAATGGAAGACAACATTCAATACAAATGAATGGTTTGTTATGCCATTTGGCTTAACAAATGCGCCTAGTACATTCATGAGATTGATGAATGAAGTCCTGAAGGATTTCATAGGAAAATTTGCCATCGTATATCTTGATGATATATTGATTTTTAGCAAGATAGAAGATGAACACTTGAATCATTTGGCTACAGTGATGAGGAGATTGCAACAAGAAAAGTTTATGATAAATATGAAGAAATCAACATTTATGAGGACAGAACTCATTTATTTGGGTTTTGTTATCTCCGTAGATGAGCTGAAAATGGATCCGGATAAGGTAGAGGCAATTAAGAATTGGCCATCACCGAAGAATATATTTGAAGTTAGAAGCTATAATGGATTGCCTAGTTTCTACAGGAAATTTATCAAAAATTTCAGTGGAATTAGTGCACCGATGATGGACACGGTGAAGAAAAGACATAAATCTTTTCACTAGACACAAGAAGCAGAGAAAAGTTTCAATTTGTTGAAAAGGAAGATTATTGAACAACCAATTCTGGTGTTGCCATATTTCAGTAAGACATTTAGGGTCAAGTGTGACATAAGCATATTTGCAATTGGAGCGGTATTGAGGCAAGATGACAGACCGATCGCATAATTCAGTGAGAAACTGAATGAAGCAAAGATTAAGTATTCAACATATGACAAGGAATTTTATGCAATCATACAGGCACTGAAGAAGTGGAGATACTATTTGGTTCCTAAAGAGTTTGTTTTGTACAGTGATAATCATGCCTTACAATTCATAACTCAATAGGAGAAGTTGAACCAAAGACATGTTAAATGGGTTGAATACAAGCAAAATTTTACTTTTGTAATTAAACATATTTCTGGAACTGCTAACAAAGTTGTTGATGCATTGGGCAGGAAATGTTTGCTTATGCAGGAATTCAGAGTTAAAACATTGGGTTTTGATAATCTCAAGGATATGTACAGAGATGATCCAGATTTTAAAGAAGCATATGAGGTATCTGAGAATCCAATTCTCAGGGACATAAGCCAATGGACTGAATATATGATCCAAAATGGATTATTATTCAGGGGCAATTAGTTATGTATTCCAAAATACTCCATGAGGGAGAATCTATTGAAAGAAAAACACAGTGGAGGATTGGCCAGACATTTTGGTCATGACAAAATGTTCTCAAAATTAAATGACTCGTATTTTTGTCCAGGGATGAGGACCGATGTTAAAAGATTTGTGAACAGATGCAGAATTTGTCAGCACTCAAAAGGGAAAAGGAAAAACACAGGGTTATACCAGCCATTACCCATACCAGAGAGGTCGTGGGATGTAGTGAGCATGGATTTTATATTGGGGTTGCCAAGGACAGAGGATTTGACTCGATCTTTGTGGTGGTGGACAGATTTTCAAAGATGGCACATTTTATACCATGTCAGAAAACCAACGACGCAACTCATATTGCGAACCTGTTTTTCAAGGAAGTTGTTAGACTTCACGGCTTACCCAGAAGTATAGTTTCAGATCGATACACCAAGTTCGTGGGACATTTCTGGAGGACTTTATGGAAGAAGCTAGGGACAAATTTGTCATTTAGCTCAGCTTATCATCCTCAGACGGATGGGAAAACATAATTTGTAAACAAAATCTTGAGAGATTTGCTAAGGAGCCTAGTGATTGAACACCACAGTCAGTGGGATCACATTCTGCCACAGGCATAATTTGATTACAATGATTCATTCAATAGAAGCACAGGGAAGAGTCCATTCCAAATTGTGTATGGAATGCAACCAAGAGGAGTTTCTAAATTGAAAGATTCAGAACATAATGAGATCATGAGTGTTAGTGCAGAGGAGTTTGCAGAAGCAATGAAGGAACTTCCCAGCCATGTGAGGGAACATTTGCAGAATTCGAATCAAGAATACAAGCGCAGAGAAGATCAACACAAGAAAGAACTTCAGTTTGAATTTGGTGATCTGATTCTTGCACACCTGAGGAAGCAAAGGTTCCCAAGGGGAACGTATAATAAACTGAAGATGAAAAAGATTAGACCATGCAAGATCATGAAGAAATTTGGGGCAAATGCATGTGAGATTGAATTACCTGATGGGATCGAAATTTCACCGATATTCAACATCTCAGATTTGTACCCTTACAGAGATGAAGAAGCAGGAGCAGATAGTGAACATAAATAAGTTCAGTGGATTAAACAAATTCCTGTAGCTGCAAAGCCTCAGATGGAAAGTATTCTTGACAAGAGAGTCAGCAAGAGGACTAGGAGACAAGAGTATTTTGAATACTTGGTCAAATGGAAGGGACATCCAGTTGAAGATGTCAGCTAGGAGAATGAAGAAGAAATTCAGAAACATGGACATACCGTGCAAGAGCTCATGAACAAGAGTCCATGAAAATTTTCAAGCGAGGGAGTATGATGCAGGAGCATCGTCAACAACAAGCAAGCGTGGAGGCGGAAGACAGTTGGGATGAACGCCATCACATTTTGGCACATGTCAAAATCGTTTTGAAATATTTTTGAAAGTTTGGATGCGCAGATATTAATGAAATAGTTAAGAAGGCGTACTTCCATATTGTAAACATATCTTGAGCGACAAAGGTTCTAAGATTAATATATGAAGCTTTGAATTCAAACTCATGGTGTTCTAATGCTTTCTATATATATATGTTGAATGCTATGCTTATGGTTGTTTTACTCTTTCTGTTGTGCATTTGATTTTATGCTATGTATGTATGATTTCATGTTAAGTATTTGAAGTCTGAGAGAGTAAGGGAATGAGTTTCAATTGTTTCTCTTCTTGAGTAAGAGTTCCTGCAAGGAGTACAGTGAAATTGTCTGCAAGGAGTGCGTTGATAGGTGTTCAGAGTTTATCTCTGAAAATCTCAAGAGGGATACTGTTGTCTTTAGTTCCACAGAAGTCGTGCAAGGTGTGAACAGGCTGGTCGAGACCTTAGAACTTATGAACTAAGGCTGAGAGATCGAAGGACTGCTGTCGCAGAGAGAAGTGCATATAGTTGAGAATCCAAGTACTCGGAAGTATTTGAAGGATTTGTGCAAGGAGTGCGTGCATAAGCCTTCTGGGAGGCTTGAGTTTGTGAAAGTAAGATCAGGAGAGTTAGGGCCTTTGAATCATTCGAAAGAAAGGCAGGAAGCGTAAGTAGTTGTGCAGAGGCTAAATCATAGAGAAGGATTGCAGGTTTGATTTGAACAGAAGGTTCTTTGAGGAGGGATTGAACGGTATGACTCCTCAGAAGAGAACTCCCAAAATAGTAGGGACCGTAGGATCTAGGAAAGTTGCAGGGGAGTTAAGCGTCGGACAAATCCACCTTCGAAAGGAAGAGTCAACGTGGACCGTCGATTGTGACCTATTCAGACCGACAGATCATTTTGGGAATTGGGCTTTCCGCATTCCCGGGGATAAGAGGTAGAAAACTCCACATCAGAAGTACCAAAATCGCGAAACGCAAAGAAGTGTGGAGGATCTTTTCGCAATTTCGGCATTTCGGGATCTGGGATCTCGAGAAGATAGAAATCTGAAATCGTGAGTTTCAAACTCCCGATTTGCGAAATTCTGAAAGAGGAAAACCATTCCAGCATTTCAGAGATTCAGGGATCGAAAGGTATAGGAGGCAGGGAGTTCGAGGACAAGCCTTACGAACTCTCGATACGCGAAATCGCGATAACCGTTGGATCAAAGGGAAGAACCATAGACGTTAATTTTCCTTGTAAGCGGAACATGAGTGTTTCGATGTTTCGGGATTTGACATATCAGGAATCTTGTTGACAAAGGAACGAGACATAGTGAAAGGAAAATCCCAAAGTGTAGTAGGGTTGAGGGTGGACTTTCAGAATTTCGGTAATTCGGGTTTTCGGGACTCCGGGAGTGGAGAGGTAAAACTGCATGTCATCGCAACTCTCGAAATCACGAAGAGTGAAGAGCCAAAATCAGTGGTGAGAAGGGTCCAGATTTTAGTATTTCAAGTTTCAGAGGTCAAAAAGGTAAGGCGCTCGACCACGGGATTCGTGAAATCCGACATCTCGAAAAGGAAAAGAGAAGATTCCCAATATCAGCTGGGTGTTGATCGAGGAGTTCATGCCGGTGAATAATCACGTGGGAAAAACTCAAGAGGACCTATGAATTATACTCGGAGTGGGGGAGTAAGTAATTCCCTGAGAGGAATTAAAAGAGTCAGTCAGATTCTAAGGGGCCAAAGTTGAAAGATCTTGTGCGGGCTCCAGCCTGAGGGTTCAGGGGTCTGCGCTAGAGTTCATTCACCGTATTTATGCTTGGCCCTAGTAAGCATTCACACTCAACAATTCACGTCAAATATGACTACTCTGATACCAACGTGATCCAGGATCTTTTCATCGAAGTGACTTATAAAGAATTGTATTAAATGAGCATAAATTAAAGTGCACCATTAAAGAAGGAAAATCTCAATAATTAAGAGACATAAGCATCAAATATGAACACAAAAACTTGATAACGGATTTCTTCCCTGGTGGACTACGTCTCCGAGTCTTACTCTAATGTGGGTAGGCCTTTTTATTAACTCAGCAAAATAATTTGGCAAAATACATAAGTATACCTCATTCTGGAATTAAGTTGTAGAATCTTTTCTTAGATCAAAAAACATACAACACCATTGAATTTTTTGTGTCAAATTACACAAAAATTAATGTCTCCATGCCTCAATCCGACTCTGACACTGTCAGGCCCAAGAGAATTTTTGTCTCAATTTATGTGCCCTACAACTTTCAATTAATTCCCAAAAAATTCCTCGTAAAACATTCCCAGCCATACCGTCGCGTACCTCCTCCCCGTGCACTGGTGGATTCAAATATTAAATAAAATTTGTGGGCGGTATAAACAATAGGGTTTTTTGGCCTAGTTGTTAGCGGAGCTATAGTTAAGGAATATAATGGGGGAGGTCTTGGGGTCGAGCCCACGAGCCTCCCCTTTTAGGTGTTTGTTATAACTTATATGCAATATATGTATTGTGGTTCCACCAACTTTGGAGGTAGTTTGGATATATATGTTGGGCTTCCAGATCTAGTGAGGTTTTGCCAAATTTGGTGGACCCGCCATTTTTATTTTTGGAATTTGGTTCTTGTCCCCTCATTGGGCATTTTCCCACTGCCACGTGGTATCCAACCATTAGGCCACATCAACCACCTGTACAGTCACTTGCCATGTCAGCGTACCATCTACAACCCTAGCTATCGTATCATCCTGCGACATCACATGCCACGTCATTGTACAATCTACCACATGGCTATAGGACCTGCCATGTGGCACTTTTTCATTGGTCCACAGATCGACCAAAAAAGAAAAAAATGAGTGACATGTGGAAACCTCTGATGCTGCCACATCACCATGCTAACGCCATGCTAACATCAACATGAAGAATGTTACCTCCTGCGTGTTCCAGGTACACTGTACGGATGCTAACATCATCCATACTGATGCTGATGTTAGCAATACGAATGTTGAATCGTCCCCTACTCTCTGGGCTAGGTTGACCAAACTTTGAACACAAATACATTTTGATTTGTAACTCTGTTTGATGAGCCATTTGCTTCATTGGAAATATTGTGACACGTTCTTCATGATGATGCCACTTTAACTGAGTTTTGAGGACTTTGAATTTTTTCCCTTTTTGTGTCTACGGAGGCCATTCTGAGCTTCCTGAGTTGCTTTTGCGAGTTCTGAGTTATTCTTAGTCTTTTATGGATCCTTTCTAGATCAAAAACCTACAAGAGACATTGATCCCCTTTGTTATTTGTGGGCACTAACCTATAGGAGAGATTGATCCCCTTTACTGCTTTTGTCTTCACAAAATATTCCTTGTGCTCTTTACTTGTTCCTTTGCAGGATATGGTCTATGCTTTCTACTTCTTCCTTTGTCATATTTTCTCTGCCTTCACTAGATATTCTTACTTCTGCCTCAGATCTTCACTTTTTCTCTCTTCTTCTTCTTTTTCCATATCACTCCTTTTTCTTTTGCTAGATCTATTTTCTAGAATGCTATATATGATATTCTCCAATATTTAATCGTCGCTCCTTGAATGATTTTCAATCATCACTCCTTGAATGGTATGGATATGAATATTAATTTATTTATACTTTTCCATAATCTTTACTTGAAAATTCATTTTCATGTTGTTTTGAAAATTCATGACTTTTGTTAAATAATAATTATTACCACCACTCAAACAGTCCATGTTTGGTTTTAACGGAAGTCTTCCATGCATCATGTTCTGCAACCCTGATCTAATGGTAACCACTACGCAAATCCAACTTAGTGAAATAAACAACATTCTTTAACTGATCAAGTAAACCATCTATATGAGGAAGAGGATATCGATTTTTCACTGTGATTTTATTTAAGACCCAGTAATCTACACACATTCACCATGTGCCATGTTTCTTTGGAACCATCATGGTCAAAGAACCACAAGGAGATGAGTTGGGTCTGATGACCCCTTGATCCGACAATACTTGTACCTTCTTCTTGATCTCTATCATCTCTACAACTGACATCCTGTACATGCCCACATTAGGAAGAGGAGAATCCTATTGAAGATGTATCTCATGTTGAATTTCCCTCTTATGAGGTAATCCATCTAGTTCCTGGAAAATATCATCATACTTAGAAACAATATCAATTAATTCTTTCTTATGAGAAGGCTCACATCCTTGTAAAGCGTCAGATGTTCTGACATCTTTCTCCCTTACGACCATGAGTACATATCTCTTATTAGTGTTTATAAATCTATTCATTTGTCCTACACTAAGATGTGTTGTGTTCACTCTCATGCTATGAACTCTAACAATATATTCCACTCCCCCCTTAGTAAGGTGATATTTGTTCTCATGAAAAAAGAAGACTGATTTTCTATCATAAAGATAAGAACTCTCCAACATTATGCCACATATATCAAGTGATACAACATCCAAATCCACTTCATCAATCAACTTTGAAGCAATAGAAAATCTAACCCTACATTGTTTGGTGACATTAAGTTTTCCTTTATCACATACCCAACCAAGAGGATAAGGATTTGGATGTGGTTTGGTTTCAAGACCCATGTTTTTGGCAAGTGCTTTAGATATCAAGTTTAATTGGGAACCCAGATCAAATAATGTATCTCTCTTAGTGTGTTTAGATACAAATCTTATATGAAATAATTCATTCCTCTTTTTTTCATCATCATGAGATTCATTATTAGAATTTGAACTAGCATGAAGGGAATGCTTACCTTGTAATCCAACCATTGTGATCTTTCCTTCGTCTCCTGAATCGGAACCAAGATCTTGTTGCACAATAGCAACGATTTTTGTCTTCCGCTTTCCATCGAACTGTTTCAGTCTCTTCTCTAGATGTGGTTTCCAACAATGTTCATCATCGTGACCACTTTTATTGCAATGGGTGCAAGATGGATTTCATTATTATCACTTTACTGAGGTTCTCTTCTTGTCCTTCCTTTTAAAATTATTAAATGTCTTATGTGGGATATTGGAAGGCTTCTTCGTGGGATCTTATTGAACATGCTTTCCCCTATTCTCAAGGTGAGTGGATTGGACACAAACTTCATCAAGACTGGTGGGATTAAACAATAACAAAGTATGATGAATATAACTGTGAAGTGTGCCAATAAACTTCATTAAAGTTTCATAAGAATCCAAAGTAATGTTTAATGCAAGAGATTTCTTCCTAAATTCTTCTGTGAAACTTTGTATAGTTTGACTTTTAATTTGTCTTAAAGTTTTCCATTCCATCATTTCTTTATGTAAATAACCCAATGGATAAAATTTCTTCCTTGTCATTCATTTAAATTCTGACCATGAGGAAAGAAGATTAACACACTTACTTATGTCCTGAATTTTTCTCTCCCACCATACGAGAGCGGTGCCTTCCAACCGAAGAGAATCCAATTTCACTTTAATTTCCCCTTCATCAATCTGTTGAACATGACAATATACTTCAGCCTATTGAATCCAATTATCTAGCTTTTCAGGATTAGCATCTCCATTAAACATAGGTAAAGAAAATTTTACCTCAATCTTTAATAATGGTTTCTTAAAAGAGGATTTATGGCTAGACTGATGAGAATGATGAGAATGATGAGAATTCTCAGAGGAAGAAGAACTAGAACTTGATGGTGAAGATGGAGGCTCAGGAGGGTCTCCTCCAACCCCTTTATTTAACGAAGCATCACCATCAACTTGTGATTCCTTTTTCTTCCCTTTCTTCCTCATCCTCTTCTCGTAGTCTCCATACATTCGTTCGACCATTTCTGGCATGTGATAAAAGACCATATGGAAGTTTTTCTCTTGTTCATCACGCTTGTCCTCCTATTCCATTTTCTTCCTTTGGGATGAATGACCAACTTCGAGATTGAAAGTATTAAGAGTTTGATGCAGGAGCATCGTCAGCAGAAAGAAAGTGTGGAGGCAGAAGATAGTTGGGATGAACGCCATCACATTTTGGCACATGTCAAAATCATTTTGAAATATTTTTGAAACTTTGGATGCACATATATTAATGAAATAGTTAAGAAGGCATACTTCCATATTGTAAACAGATCTTGAGCGACTCGCTCTCATCTGTAGGAGGTAGAGGCATTTATGCATAGTTAATGAAAGTAGATAGATTTAAACAAATTCTAGATTAGACAGTTTTAGGAGCTGGAGGGAAAACGACTATAGACACCCTCATTCTTTGTATCATTGTATCAATAAGATATTGTATGATTAAGGACATTAGCATAGAGGAGAAACAAAGAGTAGTAGAGAAGAATCCATGTACAGAGGTTCTAAGATTAATATATGAAGCTTTGAATTCAGACTCATGGTGTTCTAATGCTTTCTTTATATATATGTTGAATGTTATGCTTATGGTTGTTTTACTCTTTCTATTGTGCATTTACTTTTATGCTATGTATGTATGATTTCATGTTAAGTATTTGAACTCTGAGAGAGTAAGGGAATGAGTTTCAATTGTTTATCTTCTTGAGTAAGAGTTCCTGCAAGGAGTGCAGTGAAAGTGTCTGCAAGGAGTGCGTTGATAGGTGTTCAGAGTTTATCTCTGAAAATCTGAAGAGGGATACTGTTCTCCTCAGTTCCACAGAAGCCGTGCAAGGTGTGCGCAGGTTGGTCAAGACCTTAGAACTTATGAACGAAGGCTGAGAGATCAAAGGACTGTTGTCGCAGAGAGAAGTGCACAGAGTTGAGAATTCAAGTACTCAGAATTATTTGAAGGATTGCCACAAGGAGTGTGTGAAGAAGCCTTCTGGGAGACTTGAGTTTGTGAAAGGAAGCTCAGGAGAGTTAGGGCCTTTGAATCATTCGAAAGAAAGGTAGGAAGCGTTAGTAGTTGTGCAAAGGCTAAATCCCAGAGAAGGATTGTAGGTTAGATTTGAGCAGAAGGTTCTTTGAGGAGGGATTGAATGGTCTGAATCCTCAGAAGAGAACTCCCAAAATAGCAGGGATCATAGGATCTGGGAAAATTGTAGGGGAGTTAAGCATCAGAAAAATCCACCTTCGAAAGGAAGAGTCAACGTGGATCGTCGATCGTGACCTATTCAGGCCAATAGATCATTTTGGGAATTAGGTTTTCGACATTCCTGGGGACAAGAGGCAGAACACTCCACATCAGAAGTACTGAAATCGTGAAATGCGAAGAAGTGTGGAGGAGCATTTTGACATTTCGACATTTCAGGATCCGGGATCTCGAGAAGACGGAAATCTGAAATCGTGAGTTTTGAATTCCCAATTCGTGAAATCCCGAAAGAGGAAAACCATTTCATCATTTCAAAGATTATGGGATCGGAAGGTATAGGAGGCAGCGAGTTCGAGGACAAGCCTTACGAACTCTCGCTACGCGAAATCGCGCTAACCGTTGGATCAAAGGGAAGAACCATAGCCGTTGATTTTCCTTTTAAATGAAACACGAGTGTTTCGGTGTTTTGGGATTTGGCATATCAGGAATCTTGTTGACAAAGGAACAGGATATAGTGAAAGGAAAATCCCGAAGTCGCGAAGTATAGTAGGGATGAGGGTGGAGTTTCAGAATTTCAGTAATTCAGTTTTTTGGGACTCTGGGAGTGGAGAGGTAAAACTGCACGTCGTCGCAAATCTCGAAATTGCAAACAGAGAAGAGCCGAAATCATTGGTGAGAAGGGTCCAGCTTTAGTATTTCAGGTTTCAGAGGTCGAAGAGGTAAGGCGCTCGACCACGGGATTCACAAAATCACGAAATTCGATATCCCAAAAAGGAAAAAAGAAGATTCCCAATGTTAGTTGGGTGTTGATCGAGGAGTTCATGTCGGTGAATAATCACGCTGGCAAAATCAGGAGGACCTGTGAATTATAATCGGAGCGGGTGAGTGAATAATTCCCTTAGAGGAATTAAAAGAGTCAGTCAAAGTCTAAGGGGCCGAAGTTGAAAGATCCTGTGCGGGCTCCAGCCTGCGGGTTCAGTGGTCTGCGCCAGTTGTGGTATTAGAGCTTAGAAAGATTTATTTTCTTTTTGTAGTAGGGAAAAGAGGAATTTTGCAGCCATGGTGCCAAGAATAAGAGATAGACAAATACCTGACCCACCAGAGGAAAGGGAAATTCCAAGAAGAAGAGATAGACAATTTCCTGATCCGGTAAGAGAAAGAGAGATGCATGAATTACGTTACAGGCTTGATGCCATGGAGACAACACAGAGGTGCACAGTTGATGCTGGAGACATCAACGAATATGGAAGTGAAAATGAAGCCAGAAATGAAGAAGTTGCAGCTGAAGACGCTGCAGAAGAACACCTATTTAGGGTTTTTGCAAGGATAGGTGCTAGAGAAAAAATGGACATTCCAGTATATGAAGGAAACCTGGATGTTGAAGATCTTCTAGACTGGATTAGAGCTCTGGATAAATATTTTGCTATGAGGATGTAGAGGAAGACAAGAAGGTTAAAGATGTTGTCACAAGACTTAAAGGGAATGCAACATTATGGTGGGATGAACTGCAGACTGACAGGTGCTGCAAAGGCAAGCATAAAATCAAGAGTTGGGATAGAATGGTTGCGAAGATGAAGGAAAAATCCATACCCAAGGATTATCAAATTACTCTGTTTCAGAGGATACAGAACTTGAGATAGAAATTGATGATAGTGAAAGAATACACTGAAGAGTTCTACAGGATAAACATCAGAGTAGGTCATCGGGAAAGTGATGATGAAAAGGTTACAAGGTACATGAATGGTATGAGATACGATATTCAGGATGAGATGAGAATGATGACCATCCGAATGCTGGAAGATGCTTATCATATGGCTCTGAAAGCTGAAGAGAAGCTGAGACGAAAACAAGGTCAGAGAGGCTGAGGTAGAAGTCAAGCCAGAGGAAAAACAATTGCCCAAGACAAAAATAAAAAACCTAAAGAAGAGTGGAAGAAACCTCAAACTCAAACTGAGAGAGGTGGAATCTCACAAAGAGGACAGTATGCTGATAGAAATACTTTTCCTCGAACCAGAGGAAGAGGAAGAGGTAGAGGTGGTGAAATACAATTCTTTACCTGTGGAAAAAATGGACACAAATCTTATGAATGTCTAGATAAGAAGAAATAAGGAGGTGAACCTCACATTGTCGAAGCTCAAGGATGGAATGTTGAGGCAGAAGATGCTGACGGTGGAAGATCCTTGATGATGAGGAAAGTTCTATTAATGCTAGAGAAGGAGGCAGAGAACCCAACCTAAAGGAACATACATTTTTGGACTGCTTGCAAGACCAAAGACAGGGTATGCAAAGTCATCGTAGACAGTGGTATCACAGACAATCTCGTTTCTACAGAGATGGTAGAAAATATGGAGCTGGAGACTATTGAACATCCAAGCCCATACAGAGTTTTGTGGCTACAAAAAGGACATCAGGTAAATGTCACTAAACAATGTTTATTTGAATTTAAAATAGGAGGATATAAGGATGAAATACTATGTGATGTCATTCCCATGGATGTTTGTCATCTATTGTTGGGTAGACTGTGGCAATATGACAGGAATGTGATTCATGATGGTAGAAAGAACACATACACCCTGGAGAAGAATGGGAGAACTCACATGTTGTTGTTGATTAAGGATAAAGAAACGAAACCATAAGTGAACAACATTGTACTTCTCATGAGTGGGAAGGAACTTCTTAAGGAGGTTAAGAAGAAGGAAGACACACAATTCATCGTAGTCAGGAAGCCTAGAATTGTTTTAACCAGTACA
>SNQJ01S0053998.1:19448-53805 GCA_010110895.2 Picea sitchensis
TCCTATATATACCAAGGAGACATTTTCATTTTGAATCATCTTGTACTTGAACATTTAAGTGGGATAAAAGGAGGTTGCCCCCTCGAAGAGGCTTATTATCTGAAATTATCTCTTTTTCAAGGCGTTGAGTACTTTTCCTAAGGATTTTCTATGCTATATTGATGTTTGGTTCTTAATAGTTAGAGAAATATTGAGTCCATGCGTTGTTCCAACAGTGCTTAGCCCAAAGAAAGATGGAGGCTGGAGGATGTGTACAGACTCGAGGGAAATTAACAAGATTACCATCAGATATAGATTTCCATTGCCAAGGATGGATGATTTGATGGATTGCTTGAGTGGAGCAATTTTTTTCTCAAAGATTGATTTGAACAGAGGATATCATCAAATTCGAATGAGAGAAGGTGATGAATGGAAGACAACATTCAAGACAAATGAAGGGTTGTATGAATGGTTTGTTATGCCATTTGGCTTAACAAATGCACCTAGTACTTTCATGAGATTGATGAATGAAGTCCCGAAGGATTTCATAGGAAAAATTTCCATCATATATCTTGATGATACATTGATTTTTAGCAAGACAGAAGATGAACACTTGAAGCATTTGGCTACAGTGATGAGGAGATTGCAACAAGAAAAGTTGCTGATAAATATGAAGAAATCAACATTTATGAGGACATAACTCATTTATTTGGGTTTTGTTATCTCCGTAGATGAGATGAAAATGGATCCGGATAAGGTAGAGGCAATTAAGAATTGGCCATCACCGAAGAATATATTTGAAGATAGAATATTTCATGGATTGCCTAGTTTCTACAGGAAATTTATCAAAAATTTCAGTGGAATTAGCGCACCGATTATGGACACGGTGAAGAAAAGACATAAATCTTTTCACTGGACACAAGAAGCAGAGAAAAGTTTCAATCTGTTGAAAAGGAAGATTACTGAACAACCAATTCTGGTGTTGCCAGATTTCAGTAAGACATTTAGGGTCAAGTGTGACATAAGCAGATTTGCAATTGGAGCGGTCTTGAACCAAGATGACAGACCGATCGCATACTTCAGTGAGAAACTGAATGAAGCAAATATTAAGTATTCAACATATGACAAGGAATTTTATGCAGTCATACAGGAACTGAAGAAGTGGAGATACTATTTGGTTCCTAAAGAGTTTGTTTTGTACAGTGATAATCATGCCTTACAATTCATAACTCAATAGGAGAAGTTGAACCAAAGACATGTTAAATGGGTTGAATACATGCAAAATTTTACTTTTGTAATTAAACATATTTCTGGAACTGCTAACAAAGTTGTTGATGCATTGGGCATGAAATGTTTGCTTATGCAGGAATTCAGAGTTAAAACATTGGGTTTTTATAATCTCAAGGACATGTACAGAGATGATCCAGATTTTAAAGAAGCGTATGAGGTATCTGAGAATCCAATACTCAGGGACATAAGCCAACGGAATGAATATATGATCCAAAATGGATTATTATTCAGGGGCAATCAGTTATGTATTCCAAAATGCTCCATGAGGGAGAATCTGTTGAAAGAAAAACACAGTGGGGGATTGGCCAGACATTTTGGTCATGAGAAAACGTTCTCGAAATTAAATGGCTCGTATTTTTGGCCAGGGATGAGGACCGATGTCAAAAGATTCGTGAACAAATGCAGAATTTGTTAGCACTCAAAAGGGAAAAGGAAAAACACAGGGTTATACCAGCCATTACCCATACCAGAGAGGTCGTGGGATGTAGTGAGAATGGATTTTATATTGGGGTTTCCAAGGACACAAAGAGGATTTGACTCGATCTTTGTGGTGGTGGACAGATTTTCAAAGATGGCACATTTTATACCATGTAAGAAAACCAACGACGCAAATCATATTGCGAACCTGTTTTTCAAGGAAGTTGTCAGACTTCACGGCTTACCCAGAAGTATAGTTTCAGATCGAGACACCAAGTTCGTGGGACATTTTTGGAGGACTTTATGGAAGAAGCTGGGGACAAATTTGTCATTTAGCTCATCTTATCATCCTCAGACGGATGGGCAAACAGAATTTGTAAACAAAATCTTGAGAGATTTTCTAAGGAGCCTAGTGACTGAACACCACAGTCAGTGGGATCACATTCTTCCACAGGCATAATTTGATTACAATTATTCATTCAATAGAAGCATAGGGAAAAGACCATTCCAAATTGTGTATGGAATGCAGCCAAGAGGAGTTTATGAATTGAAATATTCAGAACATAATGAGATCATGAGTGCTAGTGCAGAGGAGTTTCCAGAAGCAATGAAGGAACTTCACAGCCATGTGAGGGAACGTTTGCATAATTCGAATCAAGAATACAAGCGCAGAGAAGATCAACACAAGCAAGAAATTCAGTTTGAATTTGGTGATCTGATTCTTGCACACCTGAGGAAGCAAAGGTTCCCAAGGGGAACGTATAATAAACTGAAGATGAAAAAGATTAGACCATGCAAGATCATGAAGAAATTTGGGTCAAATGCATATGAGATTGAATTACCTGATGGGATCGAAATTTCACTGATATTCAACATCTCAGATTTGTACCCTTACAGAGCTGAAGAAGCAGGAGCAGATAGTGAACAGACATAAGTTCAGTGGATTAAACAAATGCTTGTAGTTGCAAAGCCTCAGATGGAAAGTATTCTTGACAAGAGAGTCAACAAGAGGACCAGGAGAAAAGAGTATTTTGAATACTTGGTCAAATGGAAGGGACATCCAGTTGAAGATGTCAGCTAGCAGAATGAAGAAGAAATTCAGAAACATGGACAGGCTGTGCAAGAGCTAATGAATAGGAGTCCATGAAAATTTTCAAGCGAGGGAGTATGATGCAGGAGAATCGTCAACAACAAGCAAGCGTGGAGGCAGAAGACAGCTGGGATGAACGCCATCACATTTTGGCACATGTCAAAATCGTTTTGAAATATTTTTGAAAGTTTGGATGCGCAGATATTAATGAAATAGTTAAGAAGGCGTACTTCCATATTGTAAACATATCTTGAGCGACCCGCTCTCATCTGTAGGAGGTAGAAGCATTTATGCATAGTTAATGAAAGTAGGTAGATTTAAAAAAATTCTAGATTAGACAGTTTTAAGAGCTGGAGGGAAAATGGCTATAGGCACCCTCATTCTTTGTATCATTGTATCAATCAGAGATTGTATGATTAAGGAAATTATCATAGAGGAGAAACAAAGAGTAGTAGAGAAGACTCCATGTACAAAGGTTCTGAGATTAATATATGAAGATTTGAATTCAAACTCATGGTGTTCTAATGCTTTCTATATATATATGTTGAATGCTATGCTTATGGTTGTTTTACTCTTTTTGTTGTGCATTTAATTTTATGATATGTATGTATGATTTCATGTTAAGTATTTGAAGTCTGAGAGAGTAAGGGAATGAGTTTCAATTGTTTCTCTTCTTGAGTAAGAGTTCCTGCAAGGAGTACAGTGAAAGTGTCTGCAAGGAGTGCGTTGATAGGTGTTCAGAGTTTATCTCTGAAAATCTCAAGAGGGATACTGTTGTCCTTATTTCCACAGAAGTCGTGCAAGGTGTGCACAGGCTGGTCGAGACCTTAGAACTTATGAAATAAGGCTGAGAGATCGAAGGACTGCTGTCGCAGAGAGAAGCGCATATAGTTGAGAATCCAAGTACTTGGAAGTATTTGAAGGATTTCCACAAGGAGTGCGTGCATAATCCTTCTGGGAGGCTTGAGTTTGTGAAAGGAAGCTCAGGAGAGTTAGGGCCTTTGAATCATTCGAAAGAAAGGCAGGAAGCATCAGTAGTTGTGCAGAGGCTAAATCATAGAGAAGGATTGCAGGTTTGATTTGAACAAAAGGTTCTTTGAGGAGGGATTGAACGGTCTGAATCCTCAGAAGAGAACTCCCAATATAGCAGGGACCGTAGGATCTAGGAAATTTGCAGGGGAGTTAAGCGTCGGACAAATCCACCTTCGAAAGGAAGAGTCAACATGGACCATCGATCGTGACCTATTCAGACCGACATATCATTTTGGGAATCAGGTTTTCGGCATTCTCGGGGATAAGAGGTAGAACACTCCACATCAAAAGTACAAAAATAGCGAAACACGAAGAAGTGTGGAGGATCTTTTTGGCATTTCGGCATTTCGGGATCTGGGATCTCGAGAAGACAGAAATCTGAAATTGTGAGTTTCAAACTCCCGATTCGCGAAATTATAAAAGAGGAAAACCATTCCAGCATTTCAGAGATTCAGGGATTGAAAGGTATAGGGGGCATGGAGTTCGAGGACAAGCCTTACGAACTCCCAGTATGCGAAATCGCGATAACCATTGGATCAAAGGGAAGAACCATAGACGTTGATTTTCCTTCTAAGCGGAACACGAGTGTTTCGGTGTTTCGGGATTTGACATATCAGGAATCTTGTTGAAAAAGGAATGAGACATAGTGAAGGAAAATCCCAAAGTGTCGTAGGGTTGAGGGTGGACTTTCAGAATTTCAGTAATTCGGGTTTTCGGGACTCCGGGAGTGGAGAGGTAAAACTGCACGTCATCGGAACTCTCGAAATCGCGAAGAGTGAAGAGCCAAAATCAGTGGTGAGAAGGGTCCAGCTGTTAGTATTTCAAGTTTCAGAGGTCAAAAAGGTAAGGCGTTCGACCACAGGAGTCGTGAAATCTGACATCTCGAAAAGGAAAAGAGAAGATTCCCAATATCAACTGGGTGTTGATCGAGGAGTTCATGCCGGTGAATAATCACGTGGGAAAAACTCAAAGGACCTGTGAATTATACTCGGAGCAGGGGAGTAAGTAATTCCCCGAGAGGAATTAAAAGAGTCAATCAAATTCTAAGGGGCCGAAGTTGAAAGATCTTGTGCAGGCTCCAGCCTGAGGGTTCAGGTGTCTACGCTAGAGTTCATTCACCCTATTTATGCTTGGCCCTAGTAAGCACTCACACTCAACAATTCACGTCAAATATGACTACTCTGATACCAACATGATCCAGGATCTTTTCATCGAAGTGACTTATAAAGAATTGTATTAAATGAGCATAAATTAAAGTGCACCATTAAAGAAGGAAAATCTCAATAATTAAGAGACATAAGCATCAAATATGAACACAAAAACTTGATAACGGATTTCTTCCCTGGTGGACTACGTCTCCGAGTCTTACTCTAAAGTGGGTAGGCCTTTTTATTAACTCAACAAAATAATTTGGCAAAATACATAAGTATACCTCATTCTAGAATTAAGTTGTAGAATATTTTCTTAGATCAAAAAACATACAACACCATTGAATTTTTTGTGTCAAATTACACAAAAATTAATGTCTTCACGCCTCAATCCGACTCTGACACTGCCAGGATCAAGAGAACTTTTGTCTCGATTTTTGTGCCCTACAACTTTCAATTAATTCCCAAAAAATTCCTCGTAAAACATTCCCAGCCATACCGTCACGTGCCTTCTCCCCGTGCACTGGTGGATTCAAATATTAAATAAAATTTGTGGGCGGTATAAACAATAGGGTTTTTTGGCCTAGTTGTTAGCAGAGCTATAGTTAAGGCATATAATGGGGGAGGTCTCGGGGTCGAGCCCACGAGCCTCCCCTTTTAGGTGTTTGTTATGACTTATATGCAATATATGTATTGTGGTTCTACCAACTTTGGAGGTAGTTTGGATATATCTATTGAGCTGTCAGATCTAGTGAGGTTTTGCCAAATTTGGTGGACCCGCCATTTTTATTTTTGGAATTTGGTTCTTGGGCCCTCATTGGGCATTTTCCCATTGCCATGTGGTATTCAACCATTAGGCCACATCAACTACCTGTACAGTCACTTTCCATGTCAGCGTACCATCTACCACCTTAGCTATCGTATCATCCTGCCACATCACATGCCACGTCACTGTACGGTCTACCACATGGGTATACGACCTACCATGTGGCACTTTTTCATTGGTCCACAGATCGACCAAAAAAGAAAAAAATGAGTGACATGTGGCAACCTCTGATGCTGCCACATCACCATGCTAACGCCATGCTAACATCAACATGAAGAATGTTACCTCCTGCGTGTTCCAGGTACACTGTACGGATGCTGCCATCATCCGTACTGATGCTGATGTTAGCAATACGAATGTTGAATCGTCCCCTACTCTCTGGGCTAGGTTGACCAAACTTTGAACACAAATACATTTTGATCTGTAACTTTGTTTGACGAGCCATTTGCTTCGTTGGAAATATTGTGACACGTTCTTCATGATGGTGCCACTTTAACTGAGTTTTGAGGACTTTGAATTTTTTCCCTTTTTGTGTCTACGGAGGCCATTCTGAGCTTCCTGAGTTGCTTTTGCGAGTTATGAGTTATTCTTAGTCTTTTATGGATCCTTTCTAGATCAAAAACCTACAAGAGACATTGATCCCCTTTGTTATTTGTGGGCACTAACCTATAGGAGAGATTGATCCCCTTTACTTCTTTTGTATTCACAAAATATTCCTTGTGCTCTTTACTTGTTCCTTTGCAAGATATGATCTATGCTTTCTAATTCTTCCTTTGTCATATTTTCTCTGCCTTCACCAGATCTTCTTACTTCTGCCTCAGATCTTCACTTTTGCTCTCTTCTTCTTCTTTTTACATATCACTCCTTTTTCTTTTTCTTTTTCTCCAATATTTAATCATCGCTCCTTGAATGATTTTCAATCATCACTCCTTGAATGGTATGGATATGAATATTAATTTATTTATACTTTTCCATAATATTTACTTGAAAATTCATTTTCATGTTCTTTTGAAAAGTCATGACTTTTGTTAAATAATAATTATTACCCCCCCCCTTTCTTTACTCTTAACTCATTTTCTACCATACCATGTGTAAAACACCACTTTCACTTTAAACTATATGGACACTTAAGAAAAATGTTCTACTTTTCCACAATTAAAGCATTTGAAGGGAAACTTACCTTTGTATTTTCATCTCTTTGAGGTTTTGAAAGATTCTTCCTTTCTAGATGTTTTTTCCTTTTCATTCCTCATTTCATATGTAGTGAGGATCCCATTCAATTAATCCATTGTTGATTGATCAAAATCCTTCATTTCCTTGATGGCGAAAAATTTGGCATCAAATCTTAAGGGAAGTGACCTCAACAACTTTTGCACAATAATCAATTCTTCAACCATTTCACCAAGTCCTCTGATGGTGTTGAAAATTTTAACCACACAGAGGAGATAGGCTACAACATTTTCTTCTTCTTTCATCTTCACACTCTCAAACTATCTTCTATGAGTTTTTATCTTAGCCTTCTTGACCTTGTCATCGCCTTCATGGATGTTTTGACGTTTTTCCCAAATTTCTTTCGCATATTTGCAATGAATTACTTTGAAAAACTCTATTTTTGGTAGTTTGTACAAGATGGAGTTCATGGATTTTACATCATTTTCAATAGCCTTTTTCCCAATTGTATCTATTGGTGGAGTTTTTGGGATTGTAACCATTCACCACCTATTGTCAAATATCAAAACCAAGAGCCATTAGATATGTTCACATCCTTATACTCCAGAAAACATAGTTGGTTCCGTCAACAAAGCCCTGTTTTTAGAGAAACTTTCCTGATTGGTCATGTGTTCTCCTGAGATCTACCTTCCAATGGTTAGAATGTTTATGAAGGAACTCACTCTCATACCAATTGGTAGGCACACATTTATACTTAGGGAGAGGGGTGAATCAATATAAGACTATATTTTTCTTTTTAACATTCATGTTTACACCTCTTTTAGGTAAATTCCACTTCACCAATTGGTGGGCACACATTTATACTTAGGGAGAGGGGTGAATCAATATAAGACTATATTTTTCTTTTTAACATTCATGTTTACACCTCTTTTAGGTTAATTCCACTTTCATGTAAACTCTGTTTCCACTAAGTTAAATTTAAAGAAAAATTAAGAGAAAGATATAAGGAATCGATTGAACTAAAAATAAATTGTATGGTCATTGATAATAATTACAATTGAATACAAAGTTAAATTTAAAGAAAAATTAAGAGAAGGGTCTAATGAATCGATTGAACTAAAAATTATATGGTCGTTGATAATAATATAATTACAATTGAAATGAAGAGAAGGGTCTAATGAATCAAGGAATTATAGAATAGAAACACCATAGACTTTGATGTTGGCCCAATTATAGATAAAATTCAAGAAATAAAAGGATCTTTGATATTGGCCCAATTATGGATAAAATTCAAGAAATAAAAGGATCTTTTTCTAAGAGAAAATTCGGGTTCTCTCTAAAAAAAAATGTGTCACTAATAAAAAGATGGTTTTCTTGAAGAGAAAATTGGGGTTCTCTCTAAAAAAAATATGTCACTAAATATTATCAAGCTTAATATTATCAAGCTTAAGAGGAAAAGGGTTGTTGTTTCTAGTTATCAACATATTCATTTATGCTTATGATAATTGTTTAGAATTGAGATGGATTTTTTATTATTATTTCGAGCTTACATGGTTTTAGACAACAATATACCGTGTAAGAAATTTTGAAACATCCAACATAGTGAGAGTCCACCCATCATAATCAACAAATAAAACTGATATATAGTAAGTCCAATCAAATCCAATGATTTTATTACTTTTGAATGATTTCTTATATGTACCACGTATCAATACATATTTTTCATTTCTTTTTAATATGAAATTTTTTTTATTGAATTAAAAGAAAACAAATTAAAAATAAAAAATAAAAATCACTATTACCACACAATATAAAAATATCATTACAATTATAAGCAAACTTAAATAAAATATCATTATAAACAATCACAAAAATATATATAAATATTTAAAAACAAACGAGTGGAAACTAAATTCATCTTACATGGTTTTAGACAACAATATACCGTGTAAGAAATTTTGAAACATCCAACATAGTGAGAGTCCACCCATCATAATCAACAAATAAAACTGATATATAGTAAGTCCAATCAAATCCAATGATTTTATTACTTTTGAATGATTTCTTATATGTACCACGACAATACATATTTTTCATTTCCTTTTAATATGAAATTTTTTATTGAATTAAAAGAAAACAAATTAAAAATAAAAAATAAAAATCACTATTACCACACAATATAAAAATATCATTACAATTATAAGCAAACTTAAATAAAATATCATTATAAACAATCACAAAACAAGAATCATACATAAATATTTAAAACAAAACGAGTGGAAATCTACAAATTCATATATATATATATATATATATATATATATATATATATATATATATATATTACCCTTTTAATGAAATCAATTGAAATAACTAAATGCACTATAGAGTTATTCGAGATCTTGAGTACATCTCGAATGGAAGTTATCTGGTTCATAAACGTCAAATAATTAATAATATTAAACTTCAATGGGTGATATATTGTTGAATTCTTTTGAAATTTCATAATTTTGTAATCTGTACAATTTTTGATAAATTTTTGTTTTTTTTTTTTTTTTTTTTTTTTTTTAATAAAATAAAAAATAAAATTAGTGAAAAAATTCATTGCTTAAATACAGTTATTCAGTCTTTTATAAATATTTTGCATTACTATTTATGTTGTTAAATTTAATCTAATAATTTCTAACTAAAATGAAAAAAAATTATAACATATTGTTAATTATTTTGAACCTTCATAAAATTAAGTTTTTAATATAATGTTATTTACATATTAAAAAATAGATTTAAAAAAGGAGCAACGTGAAAATGCAAATTATCTTCTCAATAAAATAATGAAGAAATAACTGAATTTAAATTACCGACACAAATTTATATTTCACTGTTGTGTATAATTATAACTATTTCGGTAACGCAATTGCTTATTATATTAAAAGTAATATCTAATTCTTTTAGATTTAAAAAGAGAGTTAAATGTTTTTAATAGGTCTCAACATCGGTTTCTGTTTAAAAAAATAAAAAAATTGAACGAACATTTCTTGATTTAAAAATATTACATATCAATTCTCTGACATAATAAGAAATACTTTTTAATTAACTATTTCCAACATTGTTTAGTATTGCTGCACCTTCGTTTGGTATGAAGAAGTTTCATTTCATATCCACTCCAATAATTAGAAGCTCAACTTTTTTATTTTATCATGTTATGGTTATTCTATTCATATCTTCCCCAACTTTTTTGCACTTCCTCGCGAACCTTCTTTTCATATTCAAGAAGATTGTCACGGAACATATTTGAAGCATCAATATTAGCAGGACTATGTATATTTGGTTGGTCAAGAAATTGCTGTGAAACAAAAATAACATATGAAATTCATGAGTATTCATCAAAAATAATTAAAAGTAAATAGAAAACAATTTCAAATCTATCAACTTTAGTTATATATATAATAATACTAATAATTAAAATTCTTTTTATTAATGTAACTTGAAATATAAGTTTTAATTATACAACATAGTTAATTTTATGTTAATGTTATTTAATAATAATAAGGAGGTATACATACCTTATCCCTTCTAGATTTGAATATGTAATTTTTTAGGAGGAAATATGTTCTTAACCATTAGATCCACTCAACTAGATAAAAACACTTCATTTAAAATATTTACCGAGATTGCAAGAAGAATTAATCTGATGGAATAAGCTGGATCATAAGTGTTCTGTAGAATATTTACGCAAATTAATCCAGGTTTTTCTGAACTGCTATCATACACTGTACAACGACAACCAAATAATAATAATAATTTATATAAAAATAAATAAAACATAATAACTGATGTAAAAAAATCAATTATTAAATTACTGCATTTACTAAATTTCGTTTTCATTTAAACTTATGATGGTAAATCAATGGTAGTGGTTTTTCAGATTAAAATATATAAATATGAATATTAAAAAATAATAAATTATTTTAAATAATAAAAAATGCGAATGAAAAAAGAAAACTATACACAAGCGAATGGTAAGAAAGGAAGCTCGAGAAATCTCACTCACCATTGACGTGAAATATGACAGGATCAAAATAAACCTTCGGAGGGCTATAAGGATAGTTTTCAGGGAATTTTATCACTAAGCTGAATATCCCTTAAAATTACAGAGGAAAACGAAAGGCAGCTTTAGGTTTTTATGTAGAAAATTGTGTTTAAAAAATTGAAAAACCTGTAACAGCAAACATACCACCATCCCATATAGTGTCGTCAGGTCTGCAGGCAGCCAAACACTACAAATTTTCAGTACAAAGTAAAGAAATAAAAAATGGACGACTAAATAAATTTGGGTGGGGAAGAGAGAGACCCGGCTATGATGGCGTGCCATATGAACATATCATTCTCGTCAACTTCCACAGAAATGCCGGGCGGCTCTTCGGTCTGTAATTCTCTCAATTCTCTGGTCAGCCTCTTTAAGGCAGCTTTTCTCACTGCACTATTTTCATTTTCCATTTCCCTGCTTCCTTTGGCTTTCTTGTAATATTATTCTCCTCTTTTTCCAGGCGAAGCCAAAGAGCCGGCCCTCCCATCCTCTTGGTCACCCTTCCCTTTAAACTCACAGACAGACGGTAACCTGAATTGACAAGAAAAAACAAACCGTTGGGAAATCGTTTTCATGTACGGTGATGCATGATAACGGTTTTCCTTGCTGGGAATGCATGATAATCTACAAGCACAAGATAGATAACATGAAAAACTAGATGCTTTCTATCATAATTTCAAATTCAAGTTAAAGTCATTTGCAATTCTATAGAGAGGGTGATTGATGCTAGTTATTTTATAGAGAGGGTGACATAAAAATGTTAGTTATTAGCATTAAATTGTTGGAGAATAAAAAGAATGTTACTATGAGATGTATAGATACCGTTAAAAATAGTGTCACATCTAAATTTAAAGAGAAATTGTGGTGTTGTGAAGAAATAAACTAGGAAACTATTAATATACTCTAAAGAGATCATTAATCCTAATCTACAATATCAACATTGCTAAAATAACAATGAACTCTCATGAGATCCATAAACAAACTAGGTGCATATGCTATCATTATATCTCAAATTCATAATATTTGTAACATTGTTGATCTTCATATCTTGTTAACACAACAAAATGAAGGAGATTTTATGATGAAACAAAGTTGGTATAGCAATAATGATCATTATCATTATCGATAAAATATTATTTGATATTTTGGTTGAGGATTTATATTCTTTTTTTTTGTAAGATATCTGGAATACTTCATATTAACTTTGAAAAGAAAACTTTACATTGTCTAAGTTGTTGTCTGCCACTAGGGAAACCATGCCAACAACAAAAAAACAGTTCATCTGACTAGGGTGTCTTGAGAAGCTTATAGAACTTACTACTAAAGAACAAAATATACTAGAGTTTGAAGGCCAAATAGTGATAGTTGATGGAGGTTTTATTAACATACCAATGCCTAAGATAATGAGGGGCCATAGCCTCACTACCTCTGAAACTAGTAAACCAAAAAGTTAAGCATTCAAAGCCTTATCTTTAGCAACTAGAACCTAGGGTTGAGCTACGTTGAACCTAGTAAAGTCCATGCTTGTGATATTCTCTGGGAGCAGATTGATTTTATGGTCAACCATTTTGATTCGCAATTGAACATTATCCAGCTAAAGAATAATCTCCTGATGGTATTTGTTTTTCTCAAGAAACACATTTCCCATACGAGACTTCATATGCCAATATAAATAAATTATTTGGAAATATTTAGTTCCCCAAGTGTAACATCCCCAACCACCCTGGCCGAGGACTTCCACATTGAGAACTTCTCATGTTTCCGATATTCAAAAATATACATACCTAGCCATAGTCTCGTTGGGCTATGGAACATTTAAACTCTTGCGGAACTTCATACATATAAAACTTAACAAAAAATTACATTCTGCTAATACACAAATTAATGCAGAAATAACAGTAAGCCTATACATACAACATATACATGAAAAAATCATAAATAAAAGACATGTACAAATACACAACATGAAAATGAACACATAAATGATACTTATCTTTTTATAGAAGACCACCAATTGCGTGCAAACCTTCCACGAACTTCCCAGCCTTAGACCATGTTTCTTATCACTCTCAGTAGTGGATCACCCCCGAGCTGGGACTGAACTCCACCCAGGTAAAGGGATTCCTAGGCTAGGTTGAGACAACTAGAAGTTTCACAGTCGACATGAAGGATTTCATCCCAAGAACCAACTCACACTAGCAACCTACAACCTCTCATTCCCCACATGTTTGTCCCACCACAGGAAGTGTGCCCCTTCTCCTCTTAAACAATCCTTCAGATACCCCACTTCCCTTCCAAGGATTCAAGAATAGGCCAAACATGAATTCTTAGACCACTATAGTTGTCATTGGGCTCCCTATGGGAAGACCACTTCCCCAACAACCTCTCTCACCTCGAGAGAGTTTCTTACAATCCTGACAACCTGCTTCTTTAGTCCATGGGAATGACAATCCGTCTCTTCAAACCACAAGCCTGATAACCTGCTTCTTAGTCCAGCTCCTTAGTCAATTATGTAAGGGTGATGACAACAACAAATCTCTGGTATAGAATAGATGTTGGCAACAACAAAAAACTATTAAGGCACTGTACGAGCTCAGGAAAAGTACAAGTGCAATGTGGTTCACAGGAAAATGACGGGATAGCTCAAGGTGCCTGCTCGTTCCAGAGGTGCATGCAAGTTGCAAGGGTCGACGATGGAGCGGATGGCTCCATGCGTGAGTGCATGAATGAATGGGAAAAGGATGGAAAAATAGACTATTTTCCCCCACCTATATTTGCATGCACCATGATTGACACATGGCTCTCTTGGAGGTCATTTCTCTCCACTTGGGATTCATTCCCTCTTCCATGAGACTTAGGATAAAGAAATTATCCTCACCATAGTTTTTAGGAAATAATAATATAATATTACTTTTGAGATAAGCCCTCTAGTTTAGCCCCTTTACCAGGCTCTTAGCCCTCCCTTTCTTTTATCGTGGTCATTCTACACACAACAATGTATTGTATTAATGATATGAGTGTTTACATATACAAAAATAGGCTCGCTAGCTTTAGCATCTAGGCTCTCCGGCCTAATCATCACATAAGCCTCCTAGCTTATAATTGCTTGGCTCACCAGCCTATAAAACATGTTTACAATTCAATAGGGGATCAACCTTAGGGTATTACAATCCCCTACCATTATTTTTACACTTTCCTCGGTGTAACTTATTTACATATTACCATCATGATTTTCAAAAATCTTTAAAAAGATGTGGGTATTCTACCAGCACAGCATCTTCATGCTCCCATGTTGCATCATCAAGACCGTACCAGGTCCATTGTACCTTTACTAGCCCTATGGATCGATTCCAGAGCTTCTTGATCTTCTAATCTAGTATGCACACCGAATGCACTTGAAAAACACTTTCTTTCTCCACCTGAATCACATTCCAATCAATAACTTGATTAACATCAGGTATATACTTCAAGAGAAATGATGCATGGAATATATTATGAATAGACATAGATGAAGGTAATGAAAGCATATAAGATACAGGCCCAATCCTTTCTAGGATTTCAAACAACCCACAATAATGAGTTGCCAACTTGGAACAATTTCTGAATTTCAGGGAACTTTTGTTGGCCTTCACTTTCAGGAATACATGATCGCCTATGTAGAATTCCCTGTGAATTCTTCTCTTATCAACATATTTTTTCTTCCTGTCTTGAGAATCCTTTAAATTCTTCTTTATTTTTGACATCTTCTCTTCCATTTCCCTAAGAAACTCTGGCCCAACCATTTCTCTATCTGCTGGATTGTCCCAGCTTACAGTTGTGTTTCACTTTCTACCATAAAGTGCCTAAAATGGGCTCATCTTCCTGGATGCTTGGTACCAATTGTTGTAAGAAAATTCTACCAAGTGTAGATAGTCTTCCCATTTTGATGGTTTATCCATCACATACATCCTCAACATATCTTCAATCACTTGGTTCACCCTCTCTATTTTCCCATCATATTCTGGATGGTAAGTTGTGCTAAAATTCAGATTTGTTCCAAATACTTTAAATAAACCTTTCCATAACTTTGAAGTAAAATTTGGGTCTCTGTCAAACACAATTGTCTTGGGTATACCATGAAATTGAGATACTTCCCTCATACAAATATTAACAACGTTAGTTTCCTTGTGAGTGAACTTCACTAGAATGAAATGGGCAACTTTAGTATGCTTGTCCACCATTACCATGATAGAATCATGATGCTTGTTTGTTCTGCCCAGCTTGGTGATGAAATCGATCTCACTACTTCCTACTTCCACTCAAGAATGGGTAATGGCTATAGCAAACAAGCTGGGTGCCTATTCTCAGCCTTGACCTTTTGAGACTCCGAACATTTGGCAATGTACTCAACAATGTATTTCTTCATGCTTGGTCAATCATATTGGCTCTTGACAGCTGTAATAGTTTTCTGATATCCTGGGTGCCCAGCATAAGGTACATCATGCATTTCCCTCAGTATCATAATTTTCAATTCCTGAGAAATGAGTACATAAATCCTATTTCTTTCCATGAGAATTTCATCAATTCCGAACTTGTAATCTTCAATGTTTTGTTGCAAATTGCCTTGCTGTAATATTTCCACTAATTCCATGTAATGCAAATATTATTTTGTAGCCTCTGAGAATCTTCCCTTCAAATCAGATTGACACATGTTGATGGTTGTAGCATGCAACTCATGCACTCTCCTACTGAGTGCATCAACCGCCTTGTTTTCTTTCCCTTTGATATGCTTTATATCAAAGTCATACTCATTGAGAAATTCCAACCATCTGCTCTTCCTGGCATTTAAAGTTGGATGATCAAATAAATATTTCATACCATTATTGTCTATCCTCAGCTCAAACCTTTTTTCCATGAAGTAGTGTCTCCACTTCTTCAAGGCATGTACTATGGCCGCCAACTCCAAATCATGAGTGACATATTGTCTTTCATGCTCCTTCAACTTAATTGATTCATAACATACAACATATCCATTCTAACTAAGGACTCCGCCAAGTCCTTCTTTACATGTGTCTGTACATACCATGAAGTCTTCATTTGGATATGCAATCCTTAGAATTGGAGCACTGGTTAATAATTTATTCAAGCGTTGAAAGCTCTTTTTTCACTACAATGACCTGTGGAAATTCACTCCCTTCTTTTGCAAGGAAGTAATTTGGTGTGCAATCTTTGAGAATCTTGTAATAAATATTTTGTAGTATCCAGTGAGACCCTTGAAGGATATGAATTCTGTCACATTCCTAGGCACTGACCATCCTTTAATGGCCTCAATCTTTTTAGGATCCACTTTGATCCCTTCCTCACATATGATATTCCCCAAATAATGAATTTGGTTCTAATAAAATTAACACTTTCTCAATTTGTCATACAATTGATGCTCTCTTAATACATGTAGTACCATTTTCAAGTGATACTCATGTTCTTTTTCCGACTTGGAATATATAAGGATTTCATCCAAAAAGACAATGACAAATTTATCTAAATACTCTCTGAAAACACCATTCATTAAACACATAAAGATAGTTGGTGCATTTGATAATCCAAATGGCACCACTATGAACTCATAATGCCCTTACCTTGTTCTGATAGAAGTCTTGTTGATGTCTTCATATTTAATTCTTACCTGATGATAACATGATCTGCAATCAATCTTTGGAAATATTTTTGCATTCTTTAATTGATCAAAGAGGTCATTGATCCTTAGCAATGGATACTATATCTTATAGTTACTTTGTTCATCTGGTTGAAGTCAATACACAGTCCCAATGTCCCATCCTTATTCTTCACAAATACAACTAGGGCACCCCAAGGTGGCACACTTGGGCATATGTATCCCTTCTTCAAAATCTCTTCAAACTGCATTTGCAACTTCTTTAGTTTTGGTGTACTCATCCTGTAAGGAGTCTTGGATACTGGAATTGCTCCAGGCATCAGATTTATAGAGAAATCACTATCTCTTTTAGGAGGTAATCCTAGTATTTATTTAAACACATCCTCAAACTCCTTTAGGACTTCATAATATTCAATATTTGACACCTTATCCTTAGGTGTCTCTTCCATATGGGCTCCAAATATTTGAAAACACTTTCTATAACACTTCTTCAACTACATTGCTGAGATTTATCTAACAACTACTGCCCTGGGAATTACTTGGACTGTCCTTAGGTTCCCTTCGTCATCCATACAAGTAAATTCCTTTTTATGACATTCTAAGATAGCATGGTGTTGGTCCAACCAAAACATCACAATTAGTCAGTCATAGAAACCTTAAGGCAAGCTATTGAAATCTACCTTGGTGCTCATCCCATTCATTCCCACTCGACATGACTTAACCAACTCATTAAATTTTCTCTTGGCTCTAGTATCCAATTGCACCAACCAAGGTTTTCCATGCTTGCTTCTTGGAAAATGAAATCTTTCCACCACCTTAGGATCTATATAACTATGAATAGCTCCTGAATCAATTAAAATTGCAATGGTTTGGTTGTTGATCATAACTTCCACTTCAATCATGTTTGATTGAAATTATGCTTGCTTGTTGTCCAGGGATACATAGATCCTTGGTACATTTATTCCCATGTCCTCCATTGTTTTAGATTGTTGTACATTGTGAACAAATCTCAATTTGTCACTTCTGTGAAGACAATCTATATACAAATGATCTCCTTTAGAACCCCAACATTGAATGGGTGGATGCCTTGGCCTTTTCCCACTTGTCTCAATCACTCTAGGCTCTCTAGAAGTTGGTTGTCTCTAAGGACTATTTCTGAAGAAAGGTGAATTATTTCCCTTCTTCCTCTGTTCCATATTAAACTTCTTCTTGTCTTCCCAAGATTTTTGGAAAGTTGGATTTCCTTTTTACTGATCATATAGGCATTTAACTTTCCTTGTGGTCTCTTCCAATGTCTTGGGATCATCATATTGAATCTTGTCATTAATGAAAGATTGCATGCCACTGAGATACTTTTGAATCTTAACGGTCTCATCCTTGATGAAGGAGACATACTTGAACAGTTCCAAAAACTTTCTTTCATACTCATCAATGGTCATACTTCCAATCTTGAGTTCAAAGAACTCTTTCATTTTCTTGTCATAGTATCGCTTAGTCAAGTATTTCTTTTCAAAATACTTCTTGAATTACTTCCAAATAACATTTTTCTCTTTGATGTGTTGCACCTGCACAAGTTGATCCCACCACATGGATTTATTTACTTTGAGTTGGTAGATAGAAAATCTTCCATCTGCATGAGAAGAATAATTATGCAATTGAAAATATTTTCTCATGCCTAGCATCCATGTCTCAACATCTTCATCCATCTTGTTCTCACCATCAAATGTAGGAGGTTTGATTTTGTTCATTTCTCCTCATAGTTCATCCACCCCAGACCTCTTATGATGGTTCTCGAAAGGGGATGAATTGGAGCTGATGGGCGCTCTCCTGTTAGAATGCCTTGGTGAGCGATGGTGATGTCTTCTATCACTCCTTGATCTTCCTTTCTCATCAAGAGACCTATGACTTCCTTATTTTCTTGAGCCGCTCTCCTTATCCAATTTATTTTCAATTATGTCCAGTATTTAGATTAAATTCATGTCAAAGTCTTCCTGTCAATCCTTGGATTTTATAATCCTTTCATTATTAGCCTTCTGACTTTTGACATATTTATGCAAATTGCTAATGGTTTATGCCATATTCAAGTTTTCATCCTTTCCCTCTCCATGTCCATTATAGTTTGTTCTTTCAATACCCAACTGGGCATCCATTCCTCTAGTCTCATCTTTCTAACTATAATCCCCCTATGTCTCTTCAATCCCTTTGCACTCTATTTTGATCCAGGTCTGATCTAGTATGTTAACTCTACAAAATGTGCAACCAACAGAACTTTGTCAGGCTAACTGACTGAAGAATTTAATGAAAAATATGAAGCATTCTGGTTCAATAATAGATCCGACTAATTTCTTCTGATTTTCTGAGAAATTGATTGTTCAGCTCAATATTTTGGGTGAACAGTTATGTTCTACTATCCAAGATATTTCCACGAACTACTCTCTTTCTTAATTATGAGTTTTGAGTAGGAAGTTATGAATATTTGAAAATTGTCTTTCCTGGAAGGTAATCTTGATAAAATGTTCTTCTTCTTCATATCCAAATTGGCTCTTAGACCCATGCTGGAACCTCTCATAAAGTACACAAGCCTTCTTTACATCTTTAGGCACAGGTATGTATAGCTCGAAATCCCCACAAATTCCTTCTTTTAGCCCCCTTCTGTTTTTGAAAACATCAATTTTGGAACTATCCCCCATTTATTTTTACTGAAGTCTCATAGGACCAAGGGCTATAACCAAGCACTTAGTTGATGTGCGATTATCCGGAGCTTCAGGACTTCAAGGCTCCAGAACTTTGGGCTTCGGGAGTTCTTACTTCATTATACCTTATTTCTCCTAAGCATCGAACTAGTTAATCCTTGCACAATACCTCTTCGAAGATTCGGGGATCCACTACTTCGAAGCTTAGAAACTTCATAACTTAGGGATTTGGGACTTCGGGCTTCAGGAGTTCCGCCAACTCCATACATCATTCCCTCCAAACTTTGAACTGGAGAATTTTCTAGAGAATCTCTCTGTAGCTTCACCCTTTGTAGGTTCTCTCGTTAACATACACACATTCCCCCAAACGTCAAATTAGAGAACTCTGAGTGTCTTCATTAGCAACCATGCACCACAGGGGTGCTACGTGGCATAAAATAAGGAGCAAGCACATGGCCCTATATAACGGGAGACACATGTCATATACTAACTGGCACAAACGATCTTTGAAAAGCATGGAACACGATGACACATGGAAAGAATAAAGTGTGCCCACATCACCCTAGGTTATGTCAGTAGGCCACATCACTTCGATGCTTCATGACTTCAGAACTTTAGGACTTCTAGACTTAAAAACTTTGAGATTCAAAGGTTTCTTCCACAACATCTTTCAAAACTCCCAAACGTTGAACTTCCGAACATGTCCACATCACTCTAGGTGATATCATCATGCCACATCGTTACGACATTCTAAGACTTTGGCACTTCGGGATTCAGAATATTCTACACCCACATACTTTATAACTCTCGAATGTTGAAATTATGAATAGTTGTTTCCCGGAGCTTAAGGTCTTCGAGGCTCCAGGGCTTCATAACTTTCTATGCCAGAGCACATCAAAATACCCAAACGTCGAACTTCCAGATAGGATAATATGCGGACACATGTCTTTGATTAAGCGATGGTCTGGATTGGTTCCAGACTTCGGGACTTCAGGGAAAACTTCTCCAAGTGACACAAGGACTAAAAAAAAAACTCCCAAATGCTGAATATTTGATAATCTATAACCGCGCATCCCAAACCATGGGCGGTCCTGATTTACTCTGAAGTTAGGGACTTTGGGATATTTCCCTCCTGGCATCTTAAGGACTCACTTCTCCGAGATTTTCGAACCTTCGAACTATCGTGAGATCTATGGCTCACATTTTCTTGCACACAGATCTGATGGTTGGGATCTGATCTTCACCACTACACCTCACCTCTTGATCTATGATTGATCTAATGGCTCAGATATTCCCTTGGCCAAATATAATGATCAAGCACTTCTCCCAATGATATATGACGTAGATCTACTCTGGAACTTCGGATCTTTAGGGATTTTACCTTTGTTTCATCAAAGACTTAAAATTTTCTAAAGAAACAAAGTCCAAAGGACTTGAGGAGTTAACAATCGCACTACTTTCCCAATTCTAACGACTCTGAAGGATATTCCTTCTCCCGAACAGATCCGACGACCGCAAATCTTAACTTTGTGGTCCCAAAACCACATTTATTGTGGTTTCTTTCCTCTACTAGATTTCTCGAACCGTTTAACCTCCTGAGCTTTTAGACATAGTTAAGTTGCTCTCAAATCCCTCTTAGCACTCATGAACGTTTTGAAACTCCATTTTTTACTATTTTGACAACAATTCCATTTGAAAATTTTGCTTCACTTTCCACTTACATGACCCATCAAGGCTAAGTGTTGAAAATTGGAGCTCTGATACCATATTGTAACATCCCCATCCACCCAAACTGAGGACTTCCACATTGAGAACTTCTCATATTTCTGATATTCAAAAATATACATAAACAACCATAGTCCCTTTGGGCTATTCCACACAGAAACGCTTGCGGAACTTCATACATATAAAACTTAACATACAATTACATTATACAAATACACAGATTAATGCGGAAATAACAGTAAGCCTATACATACAACATATACATGAAAAACTCATAAATATAAGACATGCACAAATAAACAACATGAAAATGAACACATAATTGATACTTATCTTTTTATAGAAGACAACCAACTAGGTGAAAACCTTCCACGAACCTCCCAGCCTTAGACCACACTAATCATCACTCTCAATAGTGGGTCACCCTCGAGCTGGAACTGAACTCCACCCAGGTAAAGGGATTCCTAAGCTAGGCTGAGACAACTGGAAGCTTCATAGTCAACAGGAAGGATTTCGTCCCAGGAGCCAACTCACACTAACAACCTACAACCTCTCATTCCCTACATGTATTTCCCACCCCAGAAAGTGTTCCCCTTCTCTTCTCAATAGTCCTTCGGTTTTCCCACTTCCCTTCCAGGGCTTCAAAAATAGGCCAAATAGGAATTCTTATAGCACTATAGTTTTTGGTGGGATCCCTCTTGTAAAATCACTTCCCCAACAACCTCTCTCACCTTGAGAGAGTTGCTTACAGATCTGACAACTTGCTTCTTTAGTCCATGGGCCTGACAACTTTCCTCTTCAAACCACAGGCCTAACAACCTACTTCTTAGTCCAGCTCCTTATTCAATTATGTAAGGGTGATGGCAGGAACAAAGCTCGGGTATAAAACATATGATGGAAGCAACAAAAAATTGTTAAGGCATGGTATGGGATCAGGAAAAGTACAGGTGTGATGTGCTTCACAGGAAAAGTATAGGATAGATCAAGTTTCCTTTTAGTTTTAGAGGTGCGTGCAAGTTGCAGGGGTCGACGATGGAGGGGATGGCTCCATGCATGAGTGAGTGAGTGAATGGGGAAAGGTTGGAAAAATAAACTATTTTCCCCCACCTATATTTTCATGTGCCATGATTGACACATGGCTCTCTTGGAGCTCATTTCTCTCCACTTGGGATCCATTCCCTCTTCCACGAGACTTAGAATAAATCAATTATCCTCACCATAATATTTATGAAATAATAATATAATATTCCTTTTGAGATAATCCCTCTAGTTTATCCCCTTTCCTAGGCTCTTAACCCTCCCTTTCCCTTGCTAGTGGATCTTAGTCCCCCATACTCTTTTACCATGGTCGTTCTACACACAACGATGTATTGTATTAATGATATGTGTTTACATATACAAAAATAGGCTCATTGGCCTTAGCATCTAGGCTCTCTGGCCTAATCATCACATAAGCCTCCTAGCTTATAATCGCTTGGCTCACCAGCCTATAAAACATGTTTACAATTTAGTTTGGGCTCGGCCTTGGGTTATTACACCAAGTGCATGAAGAACCAAAGTTGGGATTCCAAGAGGAAATGTCCCCTTCCATGACGTTTTCCTTAGTGAAATTCTTATGGACCCTCATATGAGCTTCGCTCAGATCAGTTTTGTCTTGAATGTCAAGGGGATTCTAGGCTTGTGATTGAAAATCGAGAGGGTGGAACCAAAGACCAACAAAAATGCTAGAGGGAGTAGTTGAAGTTAAGGAGCGAGAACGAGGAATATGAGATCACATAATGAAAAGGGTTTGAGACTAGTAGATACAATATTGAGCCATAATTTTCCCACAAAGAGAACCTTTGTTTCCATAACTGCAAACAAATCCATCAAAAACCATAAATGTACAGGAGGAATGAACATAGTGGGAGGTGTTAGCACTATGTAAATTTGTTTGGATGATAAAACAAACAAAAAAGGTAACCTAAAAACCAACTTTAGAGATGGGTACTAGCCTGCTCAATGCATAGAGGGATCTCTCCTATCACTTGGTATTTCTTTGACAATAAATGGCTAGGTTTTGTTGTTGTTGTTTGAGGAAATGTCCCCTTCCATGACGTTTTCCTTAGTGAAATTCTTATGGACCCTCATATGAGCTTCGCTCAGATCAGTTTTGTCTTGAATGTCAAGGGGATTCTAGGCTTGTGATTGAAAATCGAGAGGGTGGAACCAAAGACCAACAAAAATGCTAGAGGGAGTAGTTGAAGTTAAGGAGCGAGAACGAGGAATATGAGATCACATAATGAAAAGGGTTTGAGACTAGTAGATACAATATTGAGCCATAATTTTCCCACAAAGAGAACCTTTGTTTCCATAACTGCAAACAAATCCATCAAAAACCATAAATGTACAGGAGGAATGAACATAGTGGGAGGTGTTACACTATGTAAATTTGTTTGGATGATAAAACAAAAAACAGAGGTAACCTACAAACCAACTTGGAGATGGGTACTAGCCTGCTCAATGCATAGAGGGATCTCTCCTATCAATTTTGGTATTTCTTTGACAATAAATGGCTAGTTTGTTGTTGTTGTTTTTTTTTTTTGGCTAATTTTTCCTCGGCAAGTAAGGAGGGACACTTAGGGCTATGGAGTCAAAATTCTAAACAAATGGAATCACTAACTGGTCGATAGAACTCTCCAAAGGATAAAGGATAAATGAGGTGATAAATCTGAGTTGTAATTTGTAAATTTGCAGAGTGTAGAAAGAAAAGAAAACATATAACTGCATCAGATCAATAAATAAATGAATTATGAATTAGTTAGGAAGAACTTAACACATTTTAAATTTCTTCAGCTGAGAGTATCACAAGATGAATTATGGGCCTTTGACCGTCCTATTTAAATAAAAGACAGTGAAAGTTAAATCATAAATACATGAAATACATACAAAGAGAGAAGACAAAACTCAGATCACCACCATTAGAATCTTTTCATGGAAACTTCAAGACTTATGCATGTGTATTATATTCAGCTTCAGAAGATTACATTCAAGTTACAAATAGATAAAATCGTTCCCTTGCACTTCTGTCTTCTGTCAACCCTTAATACATTTAGAACTCCTAATATTTATACAAGTTGAGTTCCTTTAGTTTTAAACCTATTACAAAAAATGAAACGTTTCAGTTTCTGAAACTGATTACAATAATTACAAGGGACAATTTTGGTTTTGAAACCAATTACAATGATTAGCAAGAAACATTTTCATGATACGTCTCTTGGCTCCTCTGGCATTTCAGTTCCCTTATTTTCCACTTGTTCTTCTTTGGTCTTCCATGTGATCTTCCATATTCAGTGACACTTGGACATCATTTATTGGACCCTGGAAAACTGCACTTTGTCTTACCCAGCTGTATTATCTCCTTCCATTGCAAGTTAGAAGGGATATCATAATCTATCATTTCTTTGATCAGGTTCTCCAGGTCAATGCAATAGGCATATTTCATGACTGGTAGTCCAATTTTGACTGCTTTGAACTAATTCAAAATCTCAAAGTCTGTAATCAAATGCTCCACTAGTGTAGCTCCTTTCAGATTTTCCTCCAGGGTTTTGAATTTGGAATGATCCATCCTGCAATGAGTGAGGCAAGCATTGTATTCTTCCTGATCATATAATTTTCCTTTTCCATCCCAAAATGGTGGGAGGCCTTTGATAAACAAATCCTTGAACTCTTGCACACTTTTGTCCATCTGTGTTGCCTTGGTTTGGACTGATTTTAATAGGTTATGTTTAGCAATAACCCTCCTGGCCCAGATGATCAATGTATTTCTATCTTTAAATCCAATAGTCTAAATTTATGTAGGAATGGAGTTGAGTATATTTATGGAATTTTGGGCCCATTATGATGGCTTCTTTGCTAAAGTTTCATTTACAACAGTGCACCTGCTTCTGGATGTGATGGTTATGTTGTCTTTATCATTGATGAAATTCAAATACACTTTGAACTTGGCATCTTCAACAGCTATAGAATCCCATATGATATGCTTGTCTCCATGAAACATGCCTTTTCCTTTTAATATCATCTTCAACTTATCTATCCCTTCCCGCAGGACTTCATTCTCCTTTTGAAATTAGTCCATTCTTTCATCCTTCTCTTGCATCTCATGCTTCAATTTCTCTATGTTCCCTTTTATCCCTTTAATTTCTCCTTCCTTCACGCTAACTTGTGACATAGCCTCGACAAGTCCTTCAGTGTTTGTCCCAGCTTCTACAAAAGGACGTACAACTACAACCCTGTTTAGCAATTTTGTCTAATCTTTTTACCACCTCACCTTTTCTTGTTCTAGTTGTAATTCCCTCGCTTTGTAGTCCAATGCCTCTTGAAAAAGTGTTTCATTTTCATTTTCTAGAGAAACCAATTCCATTGTTTGTAGATTCTCTGTGGCAGACATTTTCAGTTTCTTCTTCAATATTTGAATTAATTTGTCATTTTCATCCAATGAGAATTTCACCCCTTGTGGGCCTTCAGATTCCAGCCTCTTGACCTGAGTCTGCCAAGATCTTCTAGATGTTTTTTCTTGCCTCAAATTACCTTCCAATTTCATTGCATAAGATGACATATTTAAATTCTTCAATCTTAAACTTAGGTAATCAAAATACAACATATCACTGGTATTCTTATGAAATTTGACCTTGTCTGGAGCATTTATGTTGTCATACCTTATCTTTATTTCATAGACTTTGTCTTCATCTGCAAATCCAATTTTAAAGGTCATCTTCTCAACACCCCTTACTGTGAACAAAGAATATTTTTGCTGAGAAATATTTTCCACTTCAGGGACTAAATCCCTCATCTCACCTAGAGCTATCTTTCCCTTCTCAGCATAAGGTTTTGCCAAATCTTCTTTAGATTGATAAGCTTCCCCAAATGTCTTATCAAAGATGTGTTTCTTGCTGCTAAAGGTTCTTGAGTTGCCTTCACTTTGGAGTTAGATTTCCTTTTCAACCTCTACAGTGCTAGTGCCACTTTCCACCATATCTAGATTTACTTGTTCTCTGGGCTATTCTTCCTCTAAATACACTATCTATGGAGACTGTGAAATCTTCATCTTCTTAGGCATAGTCTGTTGATCACTAGTGATGTTGGTTTAGTATATGATTTTATATATGTGTACACGAATGATCTAAGGTTCAATTTTACTAGGGTTCCAACATATCCTCTAAAACTATCGGCCCTCATGGTAAACCAGAAGGAAATGTAGCATAGAGAGTGTAGTGCGCAGTATCACTCGAGATAGTCTTAATGGGTGAATGCAATACTTAGGTGTTTGTAGTCCAGGATTGAGTGGGGATCTAAGAAATGTGTGTCGGGCGTCCTATTTAACTTATTAAAGTAATATACTTTCATTCATGATTATGCATGTAATAAAATAAGATCATTCATTTATCCTGCTAATATCTACTCATAAACAGTAAAATAAATACATGCAATCAATCAAATAACATGGATTTTACCATGGTTCACCCCCTCCTAGGCTACATCCACAAATATCTGGCTCATATGCTCTTCTATTATGGAAGTTCCTAAACTATAGCGATGTGCACTTTACAATTACCCTCAGTCGAGTCAAGATCTATTATGAGGCAGACTAGATCACATGAGGCTCCTTAGCCTACAATCTAATCCTCAAGATATGCCCTCCTAGCTCCTCCTCAACTCAAAAACTTACAAAACTTTATCAGATTATAGTATTGTTTCTTCATAGCTACCATATTTCTCTATCTCTACTTCATCGACTCTCTATAAACTAACTCTGGCTCTTTCTAGATCTCCCTAGCTCCCCTTCGCTCTCTTTCTCTGACACCTAGGTATCTATATTTATGTGTTTCTGGTTGATTGGCCATTACAATTTATTATAAAAACACTAACCCTAACATCGTTAGGTCTTCCCTCCATGCATGCGCATTGCTCTTCCCTCCAGCTGTTTCTTTCCTTGTACATGCCTTTCTTTCCCAAAATAGCCCTTCTTTTTGCTTTAGCCTGCTTCCAACAGGCCCCCAACACTGACTTGTGGCTCATCCCAAGCCACCTACCCTTTGTGTTCTTCGTCGATCTCCCTTGTGATCATATAGAACTTCTCCCTGAGCTCCATTATGTGTGTTTGGGCCTACGTGGACCTCTCCTTGATTTTGTCCAATACCTGCACTGCAATCTCGTCGCTGACCAACCTTACACATTTTGCCTGGGTCTGTGCCATATATGTATTGGCTTCCTCTTCCTGTGCAATGACCTATGTTGCTCGCTCTTGGAGTGGTTCCATTTGAGTCTGGCACTCCTTTTTGTGTGTCTGCATGGTTATGAGTTCTGCCTGTATTTTATTCATGTCTTGCACCCCTTTGACACGCTCCGTGATTGAGATTGTCTTATGCCTTTGCTTGAGGTATTGGATAGCTACACTTATCCTTTCACCTTCCTAGTCGAGCTACTGGACCTGTTGATCCTCTTCCAACTTTGTCCATAGTTGCACCGCTTGCTCGAACAAGTCACCCACTGCATGGACTTGTTGTTCTATCTCTTGTATCTGCTATATTGCCTCTTGTTTCCTTCGCTCCTTCACTGCTGGTGGAGTTGTAGGTGTGAGTTTCTCCCAAAGATTCTCGATCTCCTGCTGGTATTGATCGATTGTCTGCACAATATCATCAATATTTTTTGTCGCTGTGGGTTCAGTCGTCTGCGCAGTCTTTGGAATCTTCTCGTAGGATACGACCACTTTTTGTTCTAGTCCCTTCACGGGTTCCCTCTCCTCTTTGGTCTCGAGATTGGCCTTCTCAAATACCAATTCCATATCATCCTGTTTATCTTTTACCTACTACCATTTGGCTATATCTGTGAATGCACAAGACTGTACCTCTTGTTTAATGCTAATTTTCAATTTGTATAGGGCCTTGGTTGGTATCCGCAACAATACCAACTGCAATTGAGCCAAGAATTTTAAGGGTGTCTTCCCCATGATCTTGTCCATGCGCAACATGTTGGGTGTGACGTGAAAAGTTGAAATCAGCTATGCTATCATCTAGATTTTATCCTTCTCGCTTGCTCCAAGTTCTCCTCCTATCTGTGATGCTGACGGCCCTATTTACATGCTACTTTTGGTTGTCTGTGCTTCCCCAATTTGCCTGAGGAGTTGTCGTATGTCTTCCATCTCTTCTTCAATTTTTTCCCTTTGGCATGAAACATTCTCAAAATCTTCAAATGTGCGATCCTGAACCACTTGGGCTATCATTTCTGCATCATCCTTCATGCTTGTGTATTCTAGAGGTGTTTTGTGCGCCTTCGTCTTCTTGCACGTACCCCCTGTCTGAGTAGCTAGCCTCTTAGTTGGACTTGGTTCTTGTGAAGTAGGACTTGGTTCTTGTGAAGTAGGACTTGGTGTAGTCCCCTACACTACCTCAACCTGTTTCTGTTGTACTTTGGGTGCTTATGTATTTTTCTTCTTCACCTTCTGGATTCCTGTCTTCGATGCCCCCCTCCTTCTTCTGTTGTGCTTTGGTCCAGCCTGTCCTTGGTTTCTTGGGAACTATGATTTTTGACGGCTGTGTCTATTCCTGCCCTACCTCCTTAGCATGTGTATGTTCATGTATTTCCTCTTCCTCCTCTACCCCTGCAAGTATATCTTGAGTGAGGACTGGACTCCTCCATTCGTCTTCCCAATACTTGATGGCCATTTGTATGTCCCCCTCTGTAATGCATAGCATAGTTGTAGCCATTCCTTGTTGGGGTCCTTTCATGCCTGGATCTACATCGCATGCCTCGTAGCTTTGAAGTTGGATATGCCCTGATAACATGCAAACGATTCCGGTGTTATCCTCCAAATGTTGGCGATGGTCTCCTGTAGGTCGCAAATATATCCTTCGAATATAGTTGCATCCATTCTTCTATTCTTGGCATTTGAAGTGGCTCCAATCGATAAGTATCTTTCTTCATGATTGGGTTTAGTTCTAGTGGAGAAAAATGCGTAATTCGACTCCTTCCATCCCATAATGGCTATCAGGATGATCAACCATGAATAATGAATTTTTTTCCCCAGATCCTATGCATCCTTGCATTCGTCTATAAACAAGTTCAACAAATAAGGGGCCCAGTTGATTGTGGTGCCCTTGACACACTGTGCTACAATTGTGATAGCCCCGCCCGAGACTTTTTCCTTGCAACATTTTCTGAGTAGCTTGCAGGCCATAATGTTTTTGGCCATTCTTGTCACTATATCACTAATCCGCTTGATGATGATTCCGCATGTCCCCCTCTCAGTGTCATATTTATTTTTCATCTCCTCGTCCATTGCTTTCTCCTTTTTTTTTCCCTCGAGGAACTGTGCTAGATCCATGCCCCATGATGGAAGCCCTGTGATGTGTGCAATGAGCTCTATATCTATTGAGACGATCTTGTCCATGTGTTACCGCCATAAACTTCTTGATGCAATTGTTTGTGTACTGTCCTCTACCAAAGTGTGCTAGATCCAACAGACCTAAAATCCCACTTTTTTCCAGTCCTTCTACCCACTGGACTGGTTGATGAATTGGTTCCCCAAAGGGATATACACCCACTATCTGTAGGTAGACTTTCTTAGTGAACTCTGGGAACTTGTCCATGTCCATTACATCATGGTTTGAGTAGCTCAATTTTTCTACATGACCTAACAAATCTCCTTTTATATGTACCCCTTCTAGTATGCATGGAAAAACAATTTTTGTGGTGGGTTTTCTGTGTGGTGACCTAGGTACCTTTTGCTTGTCCTTTCATTATGGTGGATGGCTTGAGGTTGTTGCTGCCATTTCTTGTTCTTCGGCAACCTGCTCTGGATATCTAGTGACATCCTCCACTACTTCCTCTTGTGGTTGTTCTGACACAGTTGTCTTTGATTCTTCTGGCACAACAATTTCTTTTTGGTTTGAAGCCATTCCATTGCCTCTCAGGGCTCCTGTAGGTTTTTCTGGTTGCACTTGGTTTCCTGCATCTTCCTTCTATTGTCTTTGCCCCTCTTCTAGCCTATCAATGTCCATTCTGGCAGGTGATGTCTACTAGGTTTATTCCTCAATGTGTGTGGGGCATACTGGTGTTACATCCGATGATGGTATTTCATCCACATTGACAACTTCTGGCTGTGGAAATAGTTTTTTTTCATCCCCCTACAATTGCTTTTGTGCTCTGGTCCTAACTCCAGGTTGTCTAGATGTTTGGCTCGGTTCCCCTTGTTTAGGTGGTACCATGGTGGTGAAAATGTATCATTCACCGAGCTTAGTAGTCCTCTGTAACCTCTGTAAACTTCCTTCTCTGCTTCATCTGCTTTATCGCTCTCTGCCTTTTCCAACTTTGCAATAAGGTTTTTGTTCTCGGGCCCCTACTTTGTATGGACATTGTGTGAAGATTTCCAAAGACGTTACCTCTTACTATGGATTCAATGAACCTCTGCTTCCTTCGTACTTTCCATTACTTTCCCTTCCATCTCCAGTTGGCACTATTAATGCGCTATCTTGTCAGTCATTTCCGGATTTTAGTTCCGCTAGCCTTCATCACTTAGCGCTTCTTTTTTCCATAGCTTCCTTTCCCGCTTGTTTTTTATTTAAAATGATCATTGGCCTTGTCTCTTTTATTTATTTATTTTTTTACTATGCAGTGTCTTTCAAGTTGTGGGTGGTCGAATGTCCTTATACAACTTCAACCAACTCCCATTGATCATTCCTCTGAGTTCTGCACCTGTTAATTCCTTCAACTGTACTTCTCCCCCGTCTATGACAGTTTTTACTTCATATGGTCCTAACCAGTGCATTCTAAGTTTTCCTGGGTTTTGAATGGATTTGTTGTTATACATCAACACTAAGTCTCATGTCTTGAAGGTTTTCTTCTTGATATGGCTATCATGCCAAGCTTTGTCCCTTGCTTTCTGAACTTGTTGGTTGAACCCTGATAGGATATGAGTTTCCTCCATGATCATCAATTGATTTAGCCTATCCTACATTGCGCCTTGTTCTATCATGTGCGTAATCGCTGCTACACGTAGACTGGGTACCATAAATTCTAATGGCAACATTTCTTATTTTCCATATACCAGTTTGAATGGCATGTGTCCTGTCAAATTCTTGCATGTGGTTTTGTATGCCCACAATAATGCTGGTATTTTTAGGTCCCAATCATCCCTATTGACATTACAAATCTTTGTAAGCACATTCTCAATGATTTTTTTAAATTCTTCTACCATTCCATTTGCATGTGGATGATATGGAGTACTCTTTTGATGATGAACCTCAAATTCCTCAGTCATGGCCTTGATAGTACTATTAATAAAATGAGTTTAGTGGTCGCTCATCAAAATTCTTAGGAAACCGAATCTAGTAATCACATGTTCAAATTAAAAGTGTGTTGTTGTTTTTGCGTTGCAGTCTTTGACTGGTTCTGCTTCCACCCATATTGTGAGGTATTCTATTGCAGTGATTATGTACCTTTCTCCCATCCTCTTTACTGGTGGGTTAATTGGTCCCACAAAATCTATTTCCCATTTGTCGAATACCTCAAAAGTTACATGTGGTCATAGTATCATCTCGTCCCTTTGATTAGGTTTACCAACCCTTCAGCAGACATCACATTCTTGGCAGTACTCCTTAGAGTCCCTGTGAATGGTTGGCCACCATAGTCCTACGCGCAATACCTTCTGCGCGGTATATTTTCCAGCATAATGTACTCATGTTATTCCCTCATGGTATTCTTCTAATACCCTTGGTCATTCATGTTCTAGTACATATCTTTGTAAGATGCTATCGATGCCCATTTTGTATAAGTGTCCTGCAATCAACTGATAGTTGTCAGCCTGAACTACCAAGTTTTTCTTCTGCATGGTGTTGTATTCTTGTGGCACAATACCTATACTTAAGTACTAGATGATGTCTGCAAAGTATTCATCGGTGATCTGAATTGAAAATAACCATGCGTCCAGAAAGTTGTCTTCTAAACTTGTAGGTTCTTCTTCATTTGTGACCCTTGATAGGTGGTCAGGGCTTGCATTCAACTTTCCTAGCTTGACTATTACTTCAAAATCAAATTCTTGAAACAAGAGTAACCATCGACCTATTCTCCCACCTAACACTGGTTTTTTGACTAGGTACTTAAGGAATGAATGATCTATGAACATGTTAAAATATTTTCCCAGTAAGTAATGTATGAACTTCTGTAGTGTGTAGACCATATCAAGGCCTTCGATTTCTGTAGTGTTGTAGTTTTTTTCTTATTCTGACAGTTTTATGCTCGTGAATGCTATAGGATGATCCAATTCTCTTGGTCCTGGCTATGCCAAAATAGCTCCAAGTGTTATGGTTGATTCATCTACGTGTACGTGGAATGTCTTCTCCCAGTCTGGAAATACTATTATTGGTGTTGTTACCATATTTTCTTTCAATGTATCCAAACTATGTTGAAAAAATTCATTTCATTGAAACTTTGTATCTTTCCCTAACCGCTTCTCCATTGGCACGTTGATATGCGTGTACCCTTTGATAAAAAAATTGTAGTATATTATCTGTCCCAATGTGTTAAGCCCTAATATTGGCTCATTACCCCTTAATTGGGGCATATTTCATTAGTAATGTTATTTTATTTATGTCGGCTTTATTCCACTAGTTGTAATTATACCTCCTAGTCTCCTATATATACCAAGGAGACATTTTCATTTGGAATCATCTCGTACTTGAACATTTATGTGGGGTAAAAGGAGGTTTCCCACTCGAAGAGGCTTATTATCTGAAATTATCTCTTTTTCAAGGCGTTGAGTACTTATTCTGAGGTTTTTCTATGCTATATTGATATTTGGTTCTAAACATATGGCATCAGAGCTCAATGTCTTGGGGTTTTGCTGCTACATCTGAGACACCTTGGAATTTTTGCTATAACTTTTTTTCTACAACATTTTAGAAGAAACGTCTTGGATGATATTTAATAGAAGGATCAAAGTACGTTGGGTTAAAATTTCATCTTCTGAGGCCTTATACTTTCGGAGATATAGCCTGTGCAAGATAGGGTTCTGGAATCATCTTGAACTGAGTCATTGCAGAATTTTCGCTATAAAATATTTTCTGTAATGTTTCAGACCATTAACTCTGAAGGATATTCACAGAAATTAGTAAGGTATCTTTGATAAAAATTTCAGCTTCTGGATCATCTTACATTTGTATATACACCTTGTGGAAGATAGGGTATTTGACTAGTCCTATTGACTAGTATCAAGAAGGTGTTCCAGGTAAAACAATCATATCGTATTCCTAGAGTATCAAAATTGTGTGGGACTAGTTTCATTGAATAGTGGACAGTTTGTAATATTTTTGGTACGATTTTCAGAATTTTATATCAGTTATTTTGTGCGTGGCACGCTATACAAGTGAGATCTCCTGGAAAGGACAAAAATCAGCAAGTTGTGGGGAAGTTGCCATAAATTCCACTTGGCACATCCAATTTTGATGATACCTATGGAATTTTAGAGAAGAAATATCAGACAACTACATAAAACAAAGTTTCATACCCAGAAGGGTCGAAGCCTAGGAGATACAATAGAAGAAATATTGTCTAGTAGAACCACCTCAAAATCAAGGTTCAAAAGTGATGATTGGCTAACATGCCACCCAAAAAGGGAACTTCTACACCAAATAAGCCTCCAGACAATCCTACTTGGACTCTTTATTAAGGTGAAGAAATGCATAGGGACATAAATGATTTACAAAAGAATATAGTAGCAAAAGATGAACTACAAGAGATGGAATCTAAGTTGGACACAAATATGGATGCTTTAAAAGAGGAGATCATGGAAGTATTGAAAAATTTTGTAACAAAGAAGACACCTAAAAGTGAAAATGCATCCCATGAAATTCATGATGAGGACACAAGGAAGGTGAATCAACAATGGAGAAACTCCAACTTTGGGTTGAAGACCAACCACGTTCCTAAGATCGATATGAGGAAGTTTGATGGCAAGGACCCAATCACATGGATACTTCATATGGAGCAATTCTTTGATCTACATAATGTACCACATACACAAAAGGTACGAATTGATTCTTTATATTTAGAACCCAATCAATTTCTATGGTATCGATGGATTTGTTCACGCAAATCACTCGTCACTTGGACAATTTTCACGGAAGAAATGATAGCACACTATGAGGATACAAGGAGCAATACCTTCTTTAGCCAATTGATAAATCTCAAGCAAAAGGGTTCAGTTACCGAGCACA